>JAOXJP010232243.1:0-10501 GCA_025762735.1 Platanus orientalis | reverse complement strand
TTCTCTTCCTCCTATATAGTCGGAACTCTAGGAGCCGTTTTTTTTAGGGAAAAGATGTTTTGTCCAGGATTCGGTGTCTACGATGGTGTCCAGGACACCAGGAGCCATCATATGAAATAAAATGCATATTTCATATTAAAATTCTCCACCCACCCATTTTACTCCATGTGACGTCCCCTGGTGTCCTGGACACCATCTGTACACCAAATCCTTGGCAGAACATCCTTTCATTTTTAGTTTATGCAGGGGTAATTTACTATTAAGCTCTCTAATAATTTATACAAGCTCTTATAAATGGGATGTAAATTAGAATATTCCCTACGCTTATGAACACCAAAAAAAAAAGTGTTATAATACAAGAACTACAATTAGGAGCTTAACAGAATTTTAGTGCAAAATGTATTTAAGAGATCGAACCACCCATATTATAGGAAGTGATTTCTAAAAGGTTTTTATAAAGAGAAATTTGTAATGCTCTTTTATATCAACAAGATTGCCTACGATGCCTCTTTTCTCCCCAAACCTAGGATTGAAGCTTTTTAAGCCACCTTACTAGCATTCATTTTCCAACGGATCTTCATCAAGCTTTTGAGTCCTTAACAAGGATATAAATAAGCGATATTCGTAATGCTCTTTTATAACAACTAAGATTACCTCTCTTTTTATCCCAAACCTAAGATCGAAGGTTTTGAAGCCACTACACTGGCATTCATTTTCCAACAGATCTTCATCAAGCTTTTGAATTATAAGACATACAAGGAAGTTTTTTCAAGGTAATTAAATCTTTTTGAATCTACTTCATTTTATCTTCCCGTGACCACCCATGTCTTCAATTGCATCCATTGTTTTCTATTAGCTAATTCTCTGTAAAGCTCATATGGTTTTACTCTAATTCTCCATTCTTTTAAGAATAAAAGATTATATAATTCAGCCTAATGTAAACCATCTCGAGTGAAATACTAAGTTTTAGCATTGACACTAACTCTAAGTAACATATAAACCATGAGATATTACACCCCAAAAAATAGCTGTGGAAGATATTCTCAAAACCATTTAACCCTACATATATATATGAACGAAGTATGGCCACTGATATTATAAATTATCAAACACGACTAATTCACGACTTTTCAGTTATGCCCATTGATAGTATCATCCAATTAATCCATTCTTTTCCTGTGGCAATCTCCTTTCAAATAAGGCTGTCAAAGAGCCGAGCTAGCTCAGCTCAGCTCATTAAGAGCCGAGCCTGAACCTTGTTTTAAGCTCGGTGAGCCGAGCTTCACTAAACTCAACTCACTAAAGGCTCGGCTCATTTAGACCTTGGTTTAATTAATAGTTTTATAATAAAATTATATATATTAACAATAATAAAGTATAAATAAACACGTTAGGCTAATGGACCATTAGGATATTAGGTCTTTTTTCTTTCTTTCTCTGATGAGCCAAGCCGAGCCAAGTCTAAGCTTATCTTCACGAGCCCAAGCTGAGCCTGAGCTCGGCCACTCAGGCTTGTCACGAGCCTGAGCCTGGCCTTCATGTGACAAGCCCGAGCTGAGCTGGGCAAAGCTCGGCTCATTGACACCCCTACTTTCAAAGACTTGTAATTGCAGATCACCCAAGAGGCATGTCAGGTGCTTTATTGTATTGCCTATGGAAGGAAACCCATGGAGCACAAGACAATTCAAGTTCTCGTTCAATTATTACAATATATATATATAATGTTGAATGTGGAACATGGAGCAAGAATATTGGTCTGCCCTAAAATAGATATTAGCACTTTAAATATGAAAAGTGGCCTTGCTACGCTAGTGATATTCCTGATTATTGGAAGCTATACTGATCCTTAATGAAAAATTACAAAGGTTTGATAAGGTCATTTTTCCAAGTAGATTTCAAGGCCTTACATAAGTTAAAGAAGCTTGCGAGTGTCCCGTTACTTCCAGACTACCAGAATCTGCACAGTTTTCTGAGAACTTGTACAAGGTCAAGCACTTCGAATATTCACATACACAAAAGAGCCCATTACACCACATGCCTCTTACAAAAGTTTGTACATATCATTCTTTTTAAATATCAAAAACTCACTCTCGAGGCAGCCCAGCAAATGAACCACAAACTCTTCCTTGGATCCACTGAAATGCTCCACAATATCAGAAAGAGCAACCTGCAAATGATCAGGAGTCAGAGATGCATCAATATATCCTTTACTTCCTCATCCACAAGGAATTGAAGTAAAGGCATAAATTATGACAAACATTTCGTTTGATTTTGAAGAGATTTTGTACCCATACTCACCCCATCATGATTTCTTAGAAACTGTAGAACTGTGCTCCCTGTTGCCTCCAATGCAATGCTACTTTCTTTTTCTGGTTCATCAATTTTAGGGAACTTCCTTGCTGGAAGTTGAATGTCATCAACACGGGGTTGCTTTGTGCCAGTCATTATTTTAGTACTGCCGCCTACTATTAGAGGACTAGAAGGCGTATCCCATTTCCTATCTAAGGAAGAAGACCCGCCGGCAATGTCAACAATCGAGGCTTCAGATTTATGAAGTCCTTCCAAATGGCCTTTATGGTCGGGACTTGGTGGAGATTCTGATGTCTTGGGAGAAAGTTCATCTGGTTCTGAAGATTGAAGGCAGGTTGGAATTACTCCTGTTGACATCCCAAGGTCTTGCATTGTCAAACATGCCTTGATGGCAACATAAGTTACCTTCAACGTGGAAGAATTATTAGGTTTCCAATTCAAAAAGATGTATGGATAATGATCAAGTCAGTACAGATTTAAGTATGTATGACATAGATGTGCCGGTTCTGGTTACATCCTTAACCAAGTCTCACTTTCTCTTATGTGCTTTACAAATACAATGAGCAGATTGTTTAATCTTATTTTCAGGTTTCAGTGTACTCAAGTTGAAATTGTCAAGTTTTGGCTGAATATATAAATTACTCAATTCATTTTTTGTAGTTCTTCCACATTACAATCAAGTATCCACAGGTTCTATAAGAACTAAGTTACTCTCCTAATCTGAATCTATTAAAAGATCTCAAAGCAGACAAAGTACGGTTTTCAGCTCTTGATCAATTTCTCAAGCAAAGCCACTGATGAGATGAAATCTCTGGATTATCCTGCAATGCCAAAACATTGCAATCCAAAATATTCTCTCCCTTGTTTGATTGCTTGACTCAGTTTTCACAGTGCCCCTGAACCTTTTTTTTTTCTTTGTTCTTTTGGTGGCCCCACATGGGAGCTTGGTGATGCAATGCAAAGGGCTGAACTAGCTCTGATACCAATTTGATGCAATTAAAAAAAAATGATGCAAGGGATGGGATATGTCAAGATTCACTCAACCGACTGTGACTGGAATCACTCGCAGTCTGGAGACGGAATCCTCACATCTCTAACTAGGGAATCACTCAGCCGAGTCTAACACTTCGATAGAAAGTAGAGAAGATCTCAATTAAAATTTTGTCAAAAGCTTCATTTTTTTTCATTTCATATCTCTAATATATATAGAGAACACTACAAAACCCACTTGCATGAGAATGCAACAACTACATGGTAAACAGAAAAACACATTAATTATTCCCACTTCCTGCAACTAAACACTAAAAAAACAGAAAAATACATGAAATACTCTCACTTCCTACAACTAAACACTAAAAAATCAGCTGCATTAATTAAGCCCATTTCCTACAACCAAACACTAAGTAGCATTAAAGAGAAGGTGGGAATCTGTTTGACTTGCTGAATGGGTGAATGAGATAGGTAAATGGATTGTTGGGTCATGGATAAATAGGTCATAAGTAAATGGGTCATGGATCATCAGTAAATGAAGCACGGATAAACGGGCTGGGTAAATGAACCATGGGCTGGCTGATTGGGCATTGGTTAAGATGACTTGGTTGGGCTGTTAGGTGCTTTATATGGGCTGCTGCATATAGGATGCTGCACTCAACTACTGAGGCCAGGAGGCAGATAGGATGGTGCAGGCGCTTCGACAGGATGGGTGCATCTACCTACAACTGGGAAGCTCCCTCTAGGGGATTCGAACTTGTGACCTCTTTACCAAACGCAGTGCCAATACAAAACTACCTAAGTGGTGATTGGTAGGTCCCTGATGTCAGTCATTCCCCATGATGTTCTCCTTAACACCCAAATCATAGAGGAATCATGTTGGAGAGTGATATTATGTATTCAGGGGTTATTCATGTAATAAGGGTGAGGTATACTATGTGTACTGGACCCATCTCTAATATAAATATCAACTGTATGAGACAAAGTACTTGTATGATTCAATTCCCAATCTCTCTTCTTCCTCTTCTTCTTCTTTTCTCCTAACCACTTGCAAGAACAATTCCGAATCAACCAAGTTGGTATCAGACCAGGTTTGGTCATGAGTTCGAATCCCAGTGAAAGTATTTTCCTGAATGTAGTATTGTGTGCATGTATATGTATTGTGTGGACCCGTGCGTAGCTCCCCAAGTGTGTTCCCAGGAGAGAACAGTGTTCCTCAAGGGAGGGGGGGGGGTGAAGTATATTAATTTGTGTATCTCCTAACACCTTAAGGTTTTGGGAGAGTTGGTTCATTTACTATCAACAAATCATGCTGTTCATCCACCCAACAGGATCCCTCTATAATTTAAGCAGATTAAATTATTTTCTTTGTGGTGGCTGAAAATACTTGGTTTCAAACAGAAGAAAGAAAGAAAGACTTGTTGTCAGCTCCATTGCAGAATATAACCCTGAAATCTAAGTCTAGCACTAGCACATACACAAGTATAAAAAGGGATCATATACAAATTCACAAAACACCAAGTAAAATTCCACAAAGAAAAGAGAACTCACGTGTTCTGGTAATTCATTTTTTATTGGCTTCAACTTGTCTCTTGACCCAACTTTTGATATGGCACTCTGAATTTCTGAGAATACCACACGGGTCAGTCCACTCTCCTCACAAAATCTGGCCCAATTGATTTCAAATCCTTCCTGGGCAGCTTCAAGTAGATAATCAAAAACTGTTTGTTCTTTTATTGGAGCAGGTCTCCCAGGAGCATTCTACAAGATGAAAAAACATATCACCAAAACAGATATAACAAGGTCTGAAATGTGTAAGAACAAGAAGGCAATATGCTTGTAAAAATGTTAAACAAGACTTACAGCAATCTCCTGAATAGAAAGGCCACTTTCATGCCACATTTTCCAGGCTTCAAACTTTGCTGGTGTTAATTTTCTCTGGGAGTTTGGTACTGGATACACCTTTTTTGTGATCGCAGTTTGTATGCTCAACTCCCCATCCAAACAAAGGTTCAGTCCATGTGATAAATGGCGAATATTTTCAAGGATATGATCCCCATATTTTGTCACAAGGTGCTGCATCATGCATAAAACAATGGGTTGAGGCTGAAGTACAAAGAAAACATGTTTAAAAAGGTCAGAAAATAGAATATCATGGGATAGTCCATGTCTAGACAAACTTGTCTAAATACTTACAATCCTACTGGATGCACTAAAATGAGGTTAATAACATTCCTAATGTGAACTATAAACTAAATTATCATCAACAGAGAGCATAGGTCTGATTACCCACTCAAAGAGAGGGGGAGGGGGGTCTGGACCGCTCTCCATCATCCAACTAGGCAAATTTATGCCTTGGGACAGGGAGAAACCATCAGATGTTGGTCTCGGACCTGCATGTCCATTACATGAATGGATGGATATGCTTGTATAATATATGAAGGCCCATAAGACTAAGGTTCCTGGTTGATTTAAATCATGCTTCACACACACACACTTGCGTGCATGTATATCACTGGACAAAGATACGCATGGGAAGAATCATTGACGAACTGAATGATAAGATCAGTTTGGTGATTCAGTACTTTATCTAAAATGTCCAATTCCTTTGTGTACACTGCACTTTACAACTCAAAAAGTAGAAAGGACACAAAATAAAAAGTCCAATACTTGGAACCTAACTTATTAAAAAAAAGACTACTAAAATCCTACTTTCCTAATGAAAGACTACTAAAAACTAGAAACTCCTAGGGCTGTTGATCAGCACACGTTAGGGGGCCCACACCTTGACTTCTGACCCATAAAAGAACAAAAATATATAGGCTATTGAAGTCCCTTTTAAATTCCTAGAATACCCTTGGCTTGTAGCCTTATTACAAAATTACCCTTGTCTCTGAAAAACCCAATTTAACCCATGACACTATTGGCCTTATTACATATGTATCCCATCTCCTAAAGTATCCTAATTAACCCACACATGACACAATTTTTTAACCTTGCTCTCTCGTGTGGCGGAACATACAAGAGCCTCTTTACAATGTCCGCATTAATTGTCATTCCTCCTATTCCCTGAATATAAGTCACAATTCCTCTCATTTTTCCCTCGTTCATTATAATGTTTGGGGACTTGCTCCCGTTACCTCCTTGTTTAATTTTCGTTATTTTGTGACCTTTATTGATGATTATTCCTGAGATACTTGGATTTATTTGTTGAAATCCAAGTACAGTGTTTTCAATGTTTCAGTTGTTTCACAAATTAGTTGAAACCCAATTTGACACTAAACTTAAGGTTTTTTATTCCAATAATGGTGGAGAATATATGTCTCATGCCTTTTCCATTAAACTACTTGTCTTGGTACTCCTAAGCAAAATGGGGTTGTTGAGAGAAACACCCGACATCTCCTTAAGATCACTCGTGCCTTACTTTCCCATATGCATGCCCCCCAAGTTTACTGACTAATGTTCTTTAGACTACTGTTTACTCGATGATCTGTATGCCCTTAGGCATTATAAGATTTAAACATCACATTATGCTTCTCTCGTATTCTTCTCTTGGATCTTCCCTTCCTCCTAAGGTATTTAGTTGCATTTTCTATGTCCATGTTCCTAAATCTGATCGTTCCAAGTTACACACAATGCTTTAAAATGTATCTTTCTTAGGTATGCTCTGAATCAAAAGAGCTACAAATGTTATAATCTCTTTACTCGAAAGCACATTTTCTCAATGGATGTCACATTTCATGAGATTGTTTTATTTTTTTTTTCTCTTACCTAGCCTCATCTTCAGGGGGAGAGTAGATTTAACAAGGAAGATGAATTGGTTCTTCACTTACCTGTTCCTCCGTATGTTTTTTATGCTGACAGATATTGAAGCCAAGGGGAGATAGAACAAGTAGCTATACCTAAAGGGAGAGATTCAATGGCAACCCACCAAAAAAAAGTTAGGGTAAAAGATTTCATTCATGTGTTTGTTCAACGTAATAAAAAGAAAGCTTCCCTTAAATTTGATGTGCCTCTTCAACCGGTCTCTTCATCTCTAGGTGTTGCTCCTCTTGTGCCTCATGATGATTCCCATTTTCCTATTGCTATCAGGAAGAGTACTCGTTCTTATACCAAACATCCAATTGCTAATCATGTATGTTATGACTCTTTGTCTCTTGAGTTTATGACTTTTTCACCTCTTTGTCTTCTGTTTCTATTCCATGCAGTGTATCTCAACTTCTTAGGTCCTATCTTAACCTTAGAAGAGAAAAACAATGAAAAAGGAAATGCAAGCTTTAGAGAAAAATAGAACATGGAATGTTGTAGATCTCTCATATGGGATAGAACCTAAAGGTTGCAAATGGGTGTTCACTGTGAAATTACAACCCAACAACACAGTGGAGAGATATAAGGCCAGATTAGTTGCCAAGGGTTATACATAAAAATATGAGGTTGATTAGCAAGGGACCTTTTTCCCTATTGCAAAGATGAATTCAGTTCGTATCTTAATCTCTGTTGCTGCCAATCGGGGATGACCTTTATTCCAACTTAATGTCAAGAATGCCTTCTTTATATACTTGAAATACGTAGTTGAGTTGTAGTTTGATATAGAGAAAGAAGAAGAAAGAGAGAGAGAGAGAGAGAGGCACGATTTAGAGTTAATTATATGAGTATACTTGTTTCATACGCGGGTATTTATATTAATACTTGTACATAGTACATACAGTATACCAAAGGTATATATAGAGTGTAGAATCCCCTTATTACATAAATACCCCTACATATAATACTTCAACACTCCCCCTCAAGTTGGAGCATGAATGTCGACCATCCCCAACTTGCTGATAATGTCATGAAGTTGTACCTTGGTAACACCTTTGGTCAACACATCTGCTAACTGTTGATTTGTTGTATCAAAAGGAGTGCAAATCAGTCCACATAAGATCTTTTCTTTGATGAAATGTTGGTCCACTTCTATATCCTTGGTCCGATCATGTTGCATAGGATTATGGGAGATACTAATAGCTGATTTATTATCACAATATAAGCTAATAAGAGTTTATACTTCAAATCTAATCTCATGAAGTAGAGTCCTCAACCAAAACACTTCACAAATTCCATGGGCCATTGATCTAAATTCTGTTTTAGCATTAGATCTTGAACCATTGATTGCTTCATGCTTCTCCATGTTACAAGATTCCCACCAACAAATGAACAATAACTAAAGGTTGATCTTCAATCTGTGACTGATACTTTCCCTTTGATATAAAGATACATTTCTTTGAACGAACTACCTCAATGCCTAAAAAATAACATAGTGTGCCCAAATCCTTTACTTCAAACTCACTATTCAAATGAGCTTTCAGTCAGTGTACTTCCTCTGAGTTATCCCTAGTGACTACTATGTCATCCACATACACAATAACTGCTGTAGTTCTCTTCAAGGAGTGTTTAACAAACAAAGTATGATCAGCTTGCGATTACTTGTATCCAATTTTGGTTAGACTACCATTGAACCTCTTAAACCATGCTATTAGTGATTTCTTGAGTCCATATAATGTCTTCCTTAATTTGCACACCTTACCCTCACTTCTTGGAATTTTGAAGCTTGGAGGTAGTATCATTTACACTTCTTCATGTAAATCACAATAAAGAAATGCTTTCTTCACAACTAACTACCATAGTTGTCATTCCTTGTTGGTTGCAATAGATAACAACGCTTGAATTGAATTCATCTTGGCCACTAGTACAAAGGTTTCTTAGTAATCAATATCATATGTTTTGAGTAAATCCCTTTGCCACCAACCTTGCTTTATATCTTTCAATGGATCCATTTGTTTTGTACTTAACAGTATATACCCATTGGTTGCTTTACATTGTCCTATTTGTTGCTTTCCCACTGGAAGGTCCATAAGTTCCCATCTCCTATTTTTCTCCAAAGTTGCATTTCTTCACACATAACATTTCACTATTAACTCTGAGAAATTGCCTCTTTTAAGTTAGAAGGAACCTATACAAATGATACAAATTCAACAAAAGTATGATATAAAGGATTCAAGGCCTTATAAGACACAAAGTTAGAGATAGGATGATTAGTACAATACATCTTTCCTTAGCGAAAAACAATGGGAAGGTCATCATCATTTTCAAAATGAACATTATTTTCAGAAGGACCTGCAGGAATGAGAATCAGAGAATTACTCGAGTACGAAGAGGCAACCGGAGGTGGATCGCTTACTGTGTCCTTCTTCCTCCTTGTATAAACAACTAGATTTTTTCCATTGTCAGAAGTTAGGATGTCAAATGAGAATGGGGAAATTGAGTGGGAAGTGGTAGCACTGAAGACAAACAATGAGACCTCACTTCACTACTCAAACTCTCTCCCTTAAGAGAGGTCTTGGAAGGAGAGAAAATAAGGACAGACTCAAAAAAAGTGACATCTATCAAGACAAATATTTTCACAGTCCCCAAATTGTAGCATTTATAACATTCATTTTTCTGCACGCAGATCCAATTTCGACCGATCCCCTTTCTGTATATAAACATAACAGACACACCCAAACACTTAGGGGGCACAAGAAATAGAGGATTGTCAGGACATTAAACAATTTTTATTTTTATTTTTTTTATGAATAATGGATTTCAGTAAGAGAGAAAAGAAAAGAAACAAGGAGAAGACAACCTAAAACAAAACAAATAGGGCTAGCACGCAGCTAACCACATATCAACAAGAAAACACAAACCAACCAATCCGGCAAACAGCCCCCAACAAACCCACAATCCTGTGACACATTCCATTTAGGAACCCTATCGGCTAAATAATTCACCTTTCCCCCACGAAATGACCGATTTGAAATCCCCTTCAACAATATAGCTAGATATGCCTTTCACCTTGATCATTCACATGACTTTAAGAAGACCCATCACTTTAGCTTGGATAACATCACTGGTGCGGACATTAGAGCAATATAGCTAGATATGCCTTTCACCTTGATCATTCACATGCCTTTAAGAAGACCCATCACTTTAGCTTGGATAACATCACTGGTGCGGACATTAGAGCAAGGTGGGCCCACACTTGGCGTTGGTGGGGTTCATGTATGGAGCGATTTATGGAAAATGCAATGTTATATGGTTTAATAAGGGTCTTATAGAGGGGTAACATTTATTTTATGTATCCATGTAATAAGGCCAATAGTGCTAAGATGTTGGTTGTTTT
>JAOXJP010232242.1:0-10501 GCA_025762735.1 Platanus orientalis | reverse complement strand
GGTGTGTGGACCCCACACGGGGGAAAGGTACATCCTCAACAGAACATCCTTTCGGTTTGTGTGTTGTTGGGAAAGTGTTTATTGCATAGCATTACTGTACATCCTCGACAGAACATCCTTTGTCTAATTCAAACATCCAAAATAATCATGGTTGAGTCAATTACCATTAATATTTAATTAATTGGATTTCAAATCAATTTAAAAGGCTAACTAATTCGATGTTTGATCATAATCCTTTTTTTTGTATGTGGGACAAAATGGATCATACTCTAATGTATTGACCCCCCCAGCAAAAATAAATAAAAAAAAAAACTTTTATGGGTTCAAATCATCTCCAGCCTGAATGGATAGATAAGACGTCAGTCTATATCCAGGAAGTGATACATTGTTGACAAAGGGTGTATTAACAAATACACATGTATATATTTATTGTGTATTTATAGTAATACCTTCCTTTAACCTATATGTATTGACCAACACACTCTTCGCATTGTCGGGCATTGATTGGTAATGGCAAATCCATCCTTCATAGGTTTTATGATAGGTAAGCATCTTAATACTCTTTTTTAGGAGGGTCATTCAATGGCCTAGGTGACCTTATCTAGTTTTCATTTGCAAACAAAACTTTGTACAAGGAAAACATACTGTTGGCACCCATGTTCACGTAATGCATTGGCTATAACCTTCTATAACCTTCTTTGTCAAGTTAGCATACAAACACAAGCATACGGATGCAGCACCTCTTCTAGAAATAGCTGCAGCATAGCCTATCTAGGACAGAGGTCTTGGGGTCAAATCCCTCCCGACAGCATTAAGCATATGCTGCATTGATGCCTATTCGCCTATGTTATGGACCCTGCACTATGATGCAACAGTCTGCTAACCCGATTAGTCTTACGAAAAGAAGAGAAAAAAAAAAGTGATTTATGAGTGTCCTTGGTGTGCAATTTGAGAGCCTCAATTTTTCTCGCCTTTCTATAGGAAATCACATCGCCATCAACAAAACGTCACTAGATATCACTGGATACATGCATGATAAGAAAAAAACATGACGGGTGATAGGAGATGGGGTCCTAGGGAACATGATAATTCAATATCATGGGGGTCCAGGTAGAAAACGCCAATTCTCTAGGAGGGCTCTCATCCGTCATCGGCAACCCTTACAGCCTCACCTGTCAACCTGCCAAGAATGCCTTATTGATCTCCTCTCCTCACCTCAAATAAGATCCCCTCCACTGTAACCTTCTTGACCCAAATCTAATCGAATGGTGCCTTGATTGAAGCATATCTTTATTAGTTGGCCAATTTTCTTATATTCTACTTTAAAGGGTCCCACCTGCAACAAAGTTTAAAAAAGAAAGAAAAAACACTAATAAATAAATTATGTAATTAACACTCACATTCATATTCTCTCCAACAATCAAGGCAATGGAGACGTTAAATACTCATCATTATCAAGTCAATTACTTTATTAATCCCTTGAACCATACTTTTCAAATCCTAACACTCAAGACCAACCACATATTAAAAGGTAGTGCTAGACAAGATATTGTGAGTTTACTATAATATATAATATATCTTTACGTATCTAGTTAATAAGTATTTTAATTTTTATAATAAGATGAGTGCTTATGATTTAACAGAAGATATGACTCTAGAGCAAGTGGAATGACGAAACATGATTCGTGTAACCCACCCCAAGTAGTTGAGATAAGGTTTTGATTTGTTGTATTGACATGAACTGAAATTTTTTATAAAACCATAGGATAATATGTTCAAACATATATAATGGTGACAGTCGACATTATCTCTTCTTTTTTTTCTCTCTCTCTCTCTCTCTCTCTCTCTCTCTCTCTTTATATATATATATATATCCTACTTAGTGCTTCAAAATATTCACTATGGTCTAAATGTGGCGTACCTATCATGGAATTGATTTTGGTAAAGAGGGGTAATTTTCTCATTATAAAATAAGTAACTATTGATACTTTAATAGAATTTTATAAAATATAGCATTAAATACTCTCCGTCAACTCCATTAGCCACCTGCTACCTAGGTAAGTGAATGTCAAAATCCCCTTAGGAGGTTTATGGAATTGTCATTCATTGGAAACCTCAAGGGAGAAATGATGTTTGTTCTATATTTTTAACTAGATTAGTAGAGGGTAGGGTGAGTATTGTTATCATACGTGAGAAGAATGTTGGATCCTTTCTTGAATCCTAGATGTCATAAATCACTTGGAAGAGCTGCCAAATTCATTAAACTTATTCACAGAATATGGTGGATTTTAAGGTCTTTACTCTTTAGGTTAGGGTTGTATCATCGGGCTTCACGTCTTCAGGCTGCTTACATATCATTTTAAAAGAGAATTAAGCTAGATGTAGTTATACTAGATTGATCATAGACATAGATGTGCCATTATTGCTTTTCGTAAGGATAGTCGAGGTCACCCACTTTATTTGCAATGGACCGTGTGTCAAGCTAACCTTAAGATACAACCAGACTTTGATTAAGTCCTGTCTCTCAACGAGGTGCACCCCCAGAGAGGCCATGAAACTTCTCATACAAACTTATTGCCCTTTATGGTTGGCTGGGTGCCAAAGTGACAAAAACTAGTCCAAATTTTATGAAACTTTTCGCAGAGTTTCTCCTTAGGAAGGTGAACATCATATGTCAAAAGTGAGCCATGAAGACAATGTTAACATCTCCAACTTAGTGTTTGTTCACAAAGAACCACTGATTCCATAAAGATTTGGGCTTAGAGATTCCAACAGTTGCCTCTTACGAGGGAAGCGAATCAAAGTGCTTAATGGACCTAACCATCAGGTGGGTGGCCTAGTGGTGCTAGGTCCAAGAATAGGAGAGAGAGAGAGAGAGAGAGAGAGAGAGATAGATGTTATAGTGGGTTTCTTGGCTTGTCTAGCTAGGCCTACTTGCTCTTCTCCTCCTTTTCTTCTTCTTTCTCTGGCTCCTCTTCTGTTCTCTTATCTACCTTTTATCTTCCATTTCCATATGTTTTTAACCTACTTTGTGCCTTATATAATGAGTTTCACCTACCCACATATACATGTCCTTATTTTGGTGGACATCAATCATGCTTTGTATAGAATAGCTTGCTCAAAAAGTCACTTTAGATATTTTCATTTTGGTCCAACAACAACTTAGCACAGTCTATCCCGTCTGTCCACAGCTTGACTTATTCAGGAACCACCTTAAGTCACGGATCCACAAGCTTCATTCACTAATCTACGAGGATCTGTGGACTTTATTCGTGAGCCTTAGTCCTTAATCCGTGGGATTTCTCTCACAAATATGTGGATTTTATCCGTGGGCCTTGTCATGATTCTATTTGGATCCACAGGCTTTATCCATGAGTCCTTCTAGATTCTTGATTCATTCGTGGGAACATTTACGTGTACGCAAGCATGTAACATAGGAAATAAGCGAGTGCCCTTGAGCATTAGTGCATTGCGGAGAGGGTTACAAGTTATCCAAAAAATGACAATGTTCCAGTCCGCATACCATCTGAAATAAGCTTATCCGGTCCGTTTATAAAAATATTCGTTATAAACGGATAGGATATGGATATACATCGATTTGTTTCGTTAAATATCCATTTTATTAAAATATAACAATATATAGAATATATAAAATAAATTGTTGGATATAAAACTAATCCAACAATCTTAAATAGCCAGATAACTAAAACCCTTAAGAACAAATAAACTTTTTACTTCATATCTATTATATTTTGGTCCATGGCAGCACCCATAGGTACTACCACCACTATGCTGTAACAGCGGAAGTTCACACCCACCACATAGTAGAAGAGATGGTGTTTTTCTCCATCCGACAATGTTGCTAGGCCATACAACATAAGAGATTTTGGAGAGGATAAACATGGGTTAGGGAAGACCGCACTGGCGATGGTGACGACATATATGGAATTGCCTATTTTTTTGGATATCCAAAATCCGGTTTGAAATCTGAATTATTTAAACGGTTAGGATATGGTATAGTTTTATAATATATGTTAGAATATGATACAAACAAAGGATATGCTTATATCTGTTCCGAATCCTGTTCGTTTGCAGTCCTAATTGTGGATGACCTTGGAACCAACACCTTATATAACAAACTGTTGTCTATCTGAGAACATAATGAGTACCCTATAATTCGTATCTCATTTAACAAACCCAACTCCTTACATGCCTAGTCCTTTAGAGATGGTTTACTCATCTCAAGCTTAGCACTTTAAGTTTTGTGTTTATCCTGATTTATTGAAGGGCTTTAGAGATGACCTGAATCTCATAGGAAATGACCAACTTCCACCCCTAAAAATGTGAGTATCATATTTGGTATTAGAGTATCAGACATCGAGTATTGAAGAATTCTTTTGAGAACCATCAAGAGTTTGTTTCAACTTCACTAGGATTTGTTTCATCCCATCCAAAGTATGTTTCAACCCATACAAATTATGTTTAAGCTTAACTTGGGTATTATTTCAACTCAACATGAATCTCCCAAAACTCATTAAGAGAACCTGACTTGTAGCCACAAATTGGCATTCAACTCGATTATCAACCTTTCATCCATAGTTCTAGACTGTAAACTTGAAGCACTACTCCATAGGATTCCCCATCTGTCGGAGTACATTCATCCATATGGTCACCATCTGTGGGATTTCCATAGGAACATATTATAGTCACAAATCTGACAATTGTGCTTCCCAATAGTACCGACTCGTTTACCCGTTGAACCTTCGGGCAACCCGCTAGGTTGGTTTCCATTAAACCTAAGACGACTAAGTTGGATATCCATCAACACCACCTTTAGTTCTATCCGATCCCTTAGGTATATATATCAGAGATAAAATCCTCAAGGCCTTTTCATAGAACAAGTTAACTGTCTCAAATGACACCGCACTTTAGATAGCTTTAAGTGTATCGTGCATAAACCCCTCTAACATACATGTCTCTAGGTGTGGCTAGGATTACTTATCATGTGATTCAATGATATTTTTGTCAATCAGGTGCTTTTACTAGGATTTTCAAAGCAAGTGTTCAAATTTGGATTATCATTGCAAGTGTCCCATAGGTACTTTAATCTAAAAAAGTATATAATGTACATCACGTGTTTCAGGTTCATTGGCCTAGATTATTAAATATTAAGTCATATTTTAGATACAAACTTAAGTTATCCACGTGATTATAAACATGAACATGACACTTCTTTTACGTTAGATCATAGTCTAAACGTCACGAATGGTCAATGCTCACTTGCACATGTATCAGTGTGTCCACTAATATCACCAGTCCTCATTTCTTGTCATTAAGGACATAATTTTTAGCTCTGATTCTCAAAGAATAAGCCACACTACTATTTTTGGTACATGTAAGACTACATACATGGACTAATTACATAATTGTACTCTTTACACTTGGAATGAAATTGACAACTTACAAATACAAATTACATTAACAACAATTCTTTTCATGTCACCATATATTTTTTTGATAGGTGATTATTGGTGAAGACGGGTTTTGAACCCAGATCTATGGTACGACACCCATAGATTTTACTAACTTAGCCAACTGTCATCTTCAGTATCACTATATTTCTTGAAGTAAACCTCAATTCAATATCATCATTTCCTATTACTTTGGCAATAGCTAAGGTACCCATGAAAAGTTCAAATCCAACACACATTATTTCATAGGTTTTAATGGCACATTTGTCCACATCACACTGTTAGTCTCAATTATGTGGGACTTGAATTTTAATTCTATCAACTCCTCTTTCTTGTCTCAGAGTTGAGAACACGTAAATGACCTTATGCATCATCAACATAGTGGATTATTTGTTACCATCTTTTAAAATTTGATCCATCAAATCACATCATTTGTAATGGTTTTTGAATCAATGTAGAAACTCATACGATCTTTGATGCAATTAAAATCTTTAAAATGTTGAAATTTGAGGGAGACAAAGATCACATATTCTCGAAGGAATGGTTTGGTGATTGTTTTCTTCAACACTTTAATAATCCTTTTTTGATGCAACAGGTTCAGGTGATTAAGCCCGCCCCAGGATAAAATCGATCCCTCAAAACTAAATGCTATATCTTGCTTGCACTCATAATATACGATGAAACACCACTTCACAAAGTTGCTAGAGAAAGAAGGAAACCCAACCCAATAACGTGTGTGTTTAAAAGAGATTATGTAACTTCTCTGCGTAATCTAAGTGTAATTTCACTTTTTATATAAATGAAGAGATCACCACATCATCTAACAGCTGGGATATCTTCTCCCAATGTTTAGTTTTCAAATTGCTTTAACATGCAATATATATATAAACTAATACCATATTTAATTTTCTTTAAAATAGAATCTAGAGTTCAAGACAGTGAATGATATATTAAGTTAAATTGTATGTAATTTTCTTCTTTTTATTTTTTATTTTTAAATGAAGACACCACACCCATATGATACATACCTTTTAAAATATTACTCAATTATTGCATAAAAAAAAGGAAATATTAGGTTTAATTGTTTTTCAAAACATTTTTAGAAACTTAACTCATTTTAAAAGAAAATAAATATAACTTAGCTGATACATTTAACATTTTCAAAACCATATTCCCTTTAGAAGAGAGTAAATATTGTTTTCAAATTTTGTTTCATACTCAATTATATTAAATTCATTAGAAGTCATAGAGGAAGGAAATGTTGAAACTGTTATTTTGAAATTAAAAAAATCATAATATTTTTATGAGATGTTTGTTGGGAAGGGCCTCATTGCTATTTTATTTCTTTAGGATCTTAGTTGCAATGTCTTAATAAGGAATATTACCATTATTTAAAAAAATTGATTTTTCAAAATAGTTTAATACGATTGAGGAAAGTGGGTCCCAAAACTCAAGAATAAGATTTTCAAAATAATTTAATACGATTGAAGAAATGGGTCTTTTTAACTTATTCAAAATTATGCACACATGCGACAGTCCCAAAAACCTACATATTATTAGATTTTCAACTCTCTAAGGTTAAGGCTTAAACTCCTTTTGTTCATTGGAATTAAACTTCGGTTGGAAGGTAACCCTTATGACGAGGACAAAGTCCACCTAATCATTGTAGATCAGGTGATTCTTGTTGTGATTTGGACTCCAAGAATCCAATCATAACCTCATTGTATTTTGTGACAAAACGTCTCATTTTGTTATTAGCCTAATGTTGCATTTTTATTTTATTTTATAAAAAGGTTAAGGTACATGGGGATTAGTTAATAGATAGTAATTTATGTACATATAATTAAATATTATATATTAAAAAGTTATAAGTAGCTTTCGATGAGTGCAAATCAAATGCAAATTTTGACTTATGTCAATGAAGAAGTTATTTATCAAATATGCAAACCAAAAATCCAACCTAACTCAAGATCAATTTATCCAACTAACAAATAAGTACTTATTTGTGAGTAAGTTATTTGGTTAAGTCATAAGGTATAAATAATCTTAAACAAACAAGACTTAAGTCTCTTAACCTCTCAAAAACCTCTATATAAGAGGTTTTGATGTTGAAATGACTAATATTCTATTTTAATGTATTTTAAGTGTGAAGAGTCTTGGAGCCGGTGTGAATTTTGCTGAGATAGGATCAATCATCAATTTTATATCCTGTTAAACAATTTAAGTATTCTATTTCATTCTCCTTCTTCTAAATCTTGGAATTTCATACTATGATTATGAGTTTATCATAGATTTAAATATTTTTTGTCATGAAATAAAATCAAAAAATTTAAAGTCTAAAAACTCAACAACTTCATCCTCTTTCATTTGGTAAATTTTTCTTGTAATAGTACTTTACCACATGACAAAAGAAAATCCTTTTTTTGAACATTTGTTATTATTATTATTATTATATTTTTGGCAGAAAGCCAAAAACTTTAAACTTTTACCATTTGATGTAATAAGAGAAGCATACAAACACAAGGAGGGCCATACAACTGATGTGGACAGATAACCAAGTATGTGGTTAAACAAGGGATTGATATGAAATAAATATCAGTTTGGAATAGCCACACAATTCCTCAGGCTGAAAGAAAGTGTCGTTTAGCCATGAAACACAAATGGCCCACCTAGAATTAAGATATGCCTTGTAGGCCCAGTAAATGGCAAAGAGGACGGCATGGCTTCTGTGTGCACAAAATTCGTGCAAGAATTGACAAGACTTGCACAAGCACTGAAAAGTAATTTACACTTTTCGGGGCACATGCAAATCACTTTTCGGTGCCTCGTTGTGTGGTGATTAGTACCTCAATAATCAGCTCAATCACTTCCAACATACTGCATGAACAAAAAACCTAAGAAAGGACCAACAAGAACCTACCAAAAAAAAAAAAAAACATGTTTTATTGTTTATACAGTATGCTCCCGTGCTTGAGTTGATTATATTTCGATTGGTACTGGCTTGATACCCCTCCATTCATGTGGTGATTGGTATCCTCAATAATAGCATGAAATCCTCTAAGTCACCCTCCTTTGAGCCACTCAATGACCACACAAGAGAGGGATTTAACTCAGTTTTTAAGATGTTGCATCACCTCCAAAAAGTTGTGTGACCATTGAGTGGCTCACAATGGGGGTGGCATAGAGGATATCAGCCCCTCAATAGTCAGTTCAAGTACTTAAACATACTGCATGAACCAAAAACCCACAAAAAGACAGAAAAGTCCATTTACGCAATATGCTCATGTGCTTGAATTGATTGTATCCCAATTGGTATCAGTTGGGATTAGGTACGACAACTTAGAAAGTGCTTAAAGTTGGAATGACATTAGGGCTGTCACATCAGTACCAAAAAAGTGACACTTTTTTAGGGGCTGTTTTTCACTTTTTGGCACTGATGTGTCAGCCCTGATGTCATTCCAACTTTAGCCACTTTCTAAGTTGTCCAACCAAAACCTCAGCGGATTGTAACTGGCCTGCTCCTCCATCCAAACACATCTCATCAAACTTTGCATTACATGTCTAACTGAATTATGGACGAGTCCACCTCAGATCCTATCATCTTGTGTCCGTTTGCAGTACATACGTACTATAAAAAAAAAAAAATATTCAAATTTGAGTGATGATTCACTTTTTGGAGTATGTGTGCACTGTGGATGCTTGCAAGACAAGGTGCAAGAGAGGATCCTGAACGGGAAAAGTCACCTACGATAGTGCTGGCAGATTATCTGTATTTTCATTTAATTTTCGATTAAATGAATGCAATTGATTGCGGATATACTTATATTGGCTTTGTATTCAATCTATCTACATTTCTAACTGATATGATACCAAATTATTGATTAATGAGACTTGAGCGGGCATTTTTTGACATTAGCGTTGTTTCCAAAATAAAAAAGAAGTCAAGTAGACTTGAAAAGAAAAAAGAATTCAGTTCTCTCAATTTAACATTGATAGGGGCAGGGATCTGAGAGGTCCAATCAAGATACTCGGCCACAAAAGGCCACAGCCTATATATTGATTGACATGTAACTTTTCTTGTCATGCGTTATCAACGTACGACATGCATCTACTATAACACCCAATTTAAAATAATTTAATACGTTCATGTGTTTATTTGTCTAAAGCGGATTTTCTATTATTACGATTATGTAGTTTTTCTGAAGTTAGAAACGAATGGTCAACACGTCTTTTAACCCAAGTTATAACCTGAGTTTGGATTTTAACATTTAATCTGGGCTGCGACCTTAGTTAAAAGGTCAGGTTATGTATTGGAAAAGTTAAATAACTTTTACAGATCAAAAGAGGACAAATCATATTGGTCGTTGGATTTGCTTCAGACGCCGGTCTCTCCTCTCTAGTTGCCGGACCCCAAGGTAACAAGTTGGAAACGTTTCAGATGCCGGTGATCTCTGTGCTCTGCTCCAGCCACTGGACTTCAAGAAGCTTCTTACCGGTGTTCTCTCCATGCTTTGCTCCAGCCACCCGAATTTAAGTAGGTTGTTTCTCTTCTTACATTTATTTATTTTTTTGTTGCTGGTTGTCGTCTCTCTCTCTCTCTCTCTCTCTCTCTCTCTCTATCTATCTGCTGGTTGCTAGTTGCCGGTTGCCGGTGGTCTTCGGTAGTCTTCTTAAGTTAATTTAGGCACGGATAGTTGATCCCGTACTGTACTCGGAACTGCCGGGAGACTCTTAGTACAAATCAGGTTGCCTGTACAAATAAAATAGCCACTAGTTAGATGGTGTGCCATTGTAAGACCCGTTCACTTTTGAATTCACCAGAATCATTGTTACTTCCAAGAGGGCTGACTTCCCATATTACCACTTGTTAAGTCGTCTAGCAAGTCTTTGAAATCTTCGATCTGTAAATCTGTTTCAGATATTCTATATATAAGCAGATTGCATTCTTTTATCCGATTTAAGAAATCTTGGAGTTCCTGAAGATTGGAGTTCATGAGATTAGAGGACACGCCAAATTCTAGTTTCATCTT
>JAOXJP010232241.1:0-10501 GCA_025762735.1 Platanus orientalis | reverse complement strand
TAAATGCTTGAGGAAGCACCTTGTTGCACACACTCACTTAAGAAGATTAAAATCAATTCCAACATTGACAAGAAATGATCAAATAAGTTTGATATCCTATTCACCCCCCTCTAGGATAACTTTAAAGACATTTCAATGTTTAACTCTATAATCATAGTCCCAAAAGAAATCTTCATCATTCCATTACGACAATTAATTAAAGCATTGGAAGTGGTCAGGAATGAACGACCTAAAATAACTAAAATTAATCCACTATTATTTTGAATAGGCTGAGTATCAAGGACAACAAAGTCAACTAGAAAGTAAAAAGAATCAAACTTGATTAGAGCATCTTCTATAACTCCTCTAGGGATCTTGACTAATCGGTTAACTAACTAGAGGGTCATAGGAGTGGGTTGTAGTTCACCTAACCTCAATTGCAGATAAACCAAATATAGAAGCAAGTTCACACTTACCCTCAAATCCAATAAAGCCCTGTCGATATGATGATCTCCGATCATACATGAAATGGTAGGACAACCTGGGTCTTTGTATTTGGGTGGGGTTTTGAACTGAAGGATTGAGCTTATTTGCTCAGTGATGAAGGCTTTCTTTTGTACATTCAAGCACCACTTGACTATACACAAGTCCTTCAAGAATTTAGCATAAGAAGGGATTTGTTGGATGACATCAATAAAATGAAGATGGATTTTGACTTGTTTGAATAGTTCCATAATCTCATTATAATTTCCCTTCTTTGCTGGGAGCAATCTCTGAGGAAAAGGTGCCTTAGGGATGTGGTCTGGAATAGATAAGGATGCAGCCAGAGGAGGTTGTGAAGTAGATGAACTAGCATCCTTAGGAGCCTTTTCATTGCTCATTGTTTCATTAGGAAGTTGAACTCAGTTGTCAACTTACTTTCCACTGCTCAGAGTAAGAATGGATTGTACATGTTCTTGCTCAACTGGTGAACTAGAAGATGTAGTATTTCCAAACTACCCCTTTAAGTTGGGGATGGGTTGACTTGGGAATTTACCCTCCTCCCTTTCAAACAATTGTGTAGCCAGTTGACCCATTTGCTGTTCAAGCTTTGAAATGGACTGTGAGTTTTACTAGACTGAGGCTTTCACCTCTTGCAAGGCCTGGTGGTTTGATTGCACGACTTGCTGACTTTGTTGCATAAAAGCCTTGGGTGTATCCTCCAAGGTAGACTGTTGAGGTTGCCTTTGTTCTATTACAAATCTCGTATTGTTTTTTGAAAAAAATGTTTTTCAAAAAAGCCCTTTAAATCGATTGGAGGTTTAGAAACCCATTTGGGCTCCAAATCGATTTCGAATGCCCATCAGGCTCCAAATTGGTTTGGGGTTTAGAAACTGATTTGGGTTTTGTGGAAAATTCTCAAAACTCATATCGAAACCGATTTGGGCCTATCAGTTTCATCCTTGGGAGTTTATGACTGAGATGAAAATCAGCCTCAAAATCGATTGCAGATTTTGCAATCAGTTTCAATTGTAATTTTCTACACTTATATTTTGGGTTGTCCTTGGGTATCTTGATTTGAGTATTCACAAGGGACCTAAACTAAGTCTATGTTCATTTTAAGACACACAAAATGATATGCATGCATGTGATATACCTTCCATGGAGTGCCTCTTTTCTGTGCTCTTCCTTGGGTCTTTGGTCCTTCTTGGCTTCATGAGTTGAACTTGTGAGAACACATAGGGCACTTACAAGACTCCTATCACTACCCAAATGCCCATGGGATTGACATACATCAACAATCGCCCCCTTGTCAATTCCATGGCAAAACCCAAATACACATACAAGATACATTGATTCATGTCAACCCAAATACTTGCATTCAACAATACACAAGAGTAGGATTTCAGCTCAATAGTCTTGAAGTCACTTGTGCTTTGAGTCAATAAGCCCTACAAACACAACTACAAAACAACCACCTTCCTCATGCCAAATGACTAGTGTGTGAACAATATATATAAACAATACTAAGCATAAGAAAAGATATATATAAAGTGCACAACATGGTCCAATGTGAGTTGTTTTGAATTATAGGTTGATGTTCTACTCCCCCTATGTTAGTGCTCTCTCACTAAGTGTGTAGGGACTCATAGGTCTCTAAACCTCTAAGCTCATACCCTTGTACCTCTCCTGTGTCCTATGTGAATTGAGTGACTCCCCCTCATTCTCATATTACCTCACCATAATGTGCATGTGGATTTGAATATCTCTCCCCCTTTTTAGCAAGAATTGACAAGCATCAAACAATGAAACATATATAAAGCCAAGGAAATAATATAAATGGACAAAACAAAAGTTATAGCATTAAACAATCAAAGTTCCCATTGGGCTACAACTAGTCAGTCAAAGGGGAACTCCCCCTGGGTACAAGAAAAATAAAAATAAACATCTAACAAAAATCCCCTATAGGGCATGGTCATTTATACAGGAAAAAAAACTACTGAGACCCAAATCACTCAAAGTCACTACTCTCTAAGGCAATGACCTGCTCAAGCCCATCTTTGGTACCATCCTCATGGTCCTCCTTATCATTATCCTCCTCATCCTTATAGTTATCATCTCCATCATCTCCCTTGTCCTCCTCACCATCACCTGTTGTACTGGCAACAGCAGAGGTGTCACCAGTGCCAACTCTAGCGGCACCAACTGTAGCTACATCCTCATCCTCAAGATGAGGGTCTACTCTCATCTGTGGAGAAGGGATGTCAAAGCTGGTGTCCACCTCTGGCTCTGGCTCGGAGTCAAACTCACTCACAAATCCCAATTGAATGGGATGCTCAGGATGATCAATGTTGTAGCATGCTGCTAGCTACTTCTGGTTGGAAGCCAAGGTCCTCTAATTCTTCAGGACCTTAGATACCTTTCTAACTAGCTTGTGGAGTAGGCTCATCATGGAAGACTGAACTTAAGTAGTATGTGCACGAGAGGGTCCAGAGTGAGTGTGGACGAGCCCACGATCTTGTTGACAAGCCCCATCTTCTTGAGGGTGCCATGTCCAACTACCCTCCCATCGTTACGACCCTTAGATGCCACCTTGAAAGGGCTCCTTTGCAGCCTGAAGTAGATAAGTGATGAGAGTGGGGAATGGTAAACTCCAAGTCGAATGAGCCACCTCGTGTGACCGAATCATGGTATGACAAAGGATGGCAAAAAAGTCAATTGGGTGAGTGTTGAGGATGCCGTCGATCAGGTAGGTGGTGTCACCAGTCAACACACTACGTTTGGTGGTGGAGAGCATATTGCACATGAAGATATGGTGGAGGACTTGGACAATAGACCTACACTCCTTATGCTTCAAACTATCAAGTCAATTCACGAACCGGTTGTAGAGTCTCTCCACCATACCAGCCTTCTGCTCCAAGGTGAGGTAGTGGATCAGATATAGAATGGGAGTTGGGGGATGAGGAAATTCAAATATCCAAGATAAAATGGTGGGGCTCAGATACATAGGTGTGTTACACACCACCGTCCAAAATGAGTTGTCCTTGTTGTTGATGTCAAATATGTTTGCATAGAAAATACGCATGGCCTCCTCCTAAACTGGGCCAGAGACTGAAATGAATGGTATCCACTACCTTGAGTTGAGATTATTTGTCAACCGAGCCATCCAAAGAGTCTTGACATCAACCATCCACTTTGTGATGATGGAGAGATGGGAAAAGATCCTCTGATACTGCTCTAGACTGGTGGCATCATTACAATGGGAAAAAGAAGCTACATTCCTCTTCGACCGAGGATGAGGTGGAGAATCTGACATGGGACGCTTCCTTGGGTTTCTTGGGGGGTTGGATGAAGATCCACCATTCAAATTCATCTTCTTTATGCATAGAGGCATGATCTTGAAGCAAGAATGTGAGATCTCAAGATAGAAAGGCACAAAAATGGAAGAGAGGGAGGTAGAGGATCGCAATTGTCATCTGTTTGGTGAAAAATGAGGGAAAACTAATCTTTTCTCTCTTTTAAACTTGCATGCAAATTTTTGGACACAAATACCCCCAAAATTGATTGCGGGCAACCAATTTAGCCTAAATCAAATGCAAGTTTCGCAATCAATTTGGGGCAAAACCGATTTCAAAAAGTAAAATCGATTTTGAGTGTGGGTTTTGGGGATTTTAGCCCTGTTTCTGAAGTGGGATCCCCCCACTCACTACCACACTTCTCCCCATGTATGCCCACCTCCATAACTGTCCTCAGCCACCATGACCTCGGGAGAATCACACATGATCCCCCTAAATGGTGCACAATCCAATAGCACTTCAAAGATACTCAAACCGCTTGGAATCAAGAGGTGTGATTAAAATATCTGCTAATTAATCTTCGATCTTGATATAATCTAAGGATACAACCTTCTCTTTCACCAATTGGTAGATGAAATGGTGTCTTGTTGTCTACAAATAGACTCAGGGTTCCTTACTTCAACTCATAGTCTCAAAGCATTTTCTTTAGCCATAAGAGTTGGGTGCATCCACTACTGGCTGCAATATACTTAGCCTCGATAGTTGATAGTGAGATGGAGTTTTGTTTCCTGCTATGTCAGGTGATAAGACTGTTTCCTATATAGAAGCAACCTTCACTCATGCTCTTGTAATCCTCCACATCGTCAGCCCAATCAACGTTTGAGTACCTCACAACCTCAGATGTGGTATCAAATGGGTACCACAATCCAAACTCTGTAGTCCCATGGACATACCGGATAATCTTCTTAGCTGCCTTAAGGTGTGATTCTTTAGGGGCAACTTGATATCTAGGACATGCACCTACACTGAATGCAATGCCAGGTCTACTCATAGTCAAGTAGAGAAAACTCCTAATAATGCTCCTGTAGCATGTGGAATCGACCTTAGCTCCCTCAAGGTCTTTAGTAATCTTGTCACTTGTGTTGATGAGGGTGTTAACTGGTTTGGATTCTCGCAATCAAAACTTGGAGACTAGGTCTCTTTCAAACTCAGTCTAGCTTAAAAAGATGTCATCATTTGTTTGCTTCATTTGTAGACCTAGGAAGAACTTTAGTTATGCTTCCATACTCATCTCAAATTTTGATTTTATTGTTTGGGCAAAACCATGAGACATCTCTTCACTGGTAGACCTAAAAATGATGTCATCTACATATATTTGAGCAATGAGTATATGACCATTTTGCTTCTTAATGAAGAATGTTTTATCAACACTTTCTTGATCAAAATAGTGATCAAGAAGAAGCTTTGTGAGTCTTTCATACCAAGCTCTTGGAGCTTGTTTGAGACCATCAAAGCCTTTTTGAGCCGGTATACATAGTTCAGAAAGTAAAGGTCCACAAATCCCTTAGGCTACTCAACGTATACTTCCTCTTGGAGAATTCCATTTAAGAATGCACTCTTAACATTCATTTGATATAGCTTGAATTTCAAATGGCATGCTATGGAAAAGAAGATCCTAATGGACTTCAACATCGTAATAGGGGAAAATGTCTCCCCAAAATCAATGCCTTCTATATGGGCATACCCCTTTGCAACTAGCCTGGCCTTATTCCTTGTCAATGTACCATGTTCATCATATTTGTTCTTAAATATCCATTCGGTACCAATGACATTCTTATTAGTAGGCCTTTCTGTGAGAAATCATACATCATTCCTTTGAAATTGATTTAGTTCCTCTTGCATGGCTATGATCTAATCTAGATCATTTAGAACCTCTTTAACATGCTTTGGCAATATCTTAGAAGTGAACAAAGGTGACTAAGGATATTTTTTATTTGTCTCCTTGTCTTCACTCCAATGTTAGGATCACCAATGATGTCTCCTCGTAACAGTCCTTTAGTGAGTTTTTTGTCCTTGGGTTGAAGTTGAATCTCTTTGACTTCTTCCTTGAAACTTGATTGAGAAGAGTGTTCTTCTTGATCTCCTTGTGATTTCTCAATCTCCACTTGAAATGAGCTCTCATTCTCATGGTCATACAGCACTACTGAAAAGTTTCATTGTCCATATGTTTCCTCAAAGTCATCTACCATCACATTGATTAACTCCTCCACCGAGCGAGTCCTAATGTTGTAAACATGGTAAGCTCTACTGGTTGTGGAGTATTCTAAGAGCATGGCCTCATTGCTCTTCTCATCAAACTTTGCCAAGATGTTCTTTATCTCAAAAAATATAGCAAGTGCTGCCAAATATCAAAGTAATTGACAATTAGCTTTTTATCACTCCACAGTTCATATGGGGTTTTGGATGTACCCGGTCTAAGGTAGAATCAGTTAGAGACATAGCATGTAGTGCTAATTACCTCAGCCCAAAACCTCTTGGCTATGTTTTTAGTTGAAAGCATTGTTGTAGCCATATTTAGAAGAGTCATATTCTTCCTTTCAACCAACCCATTTTGTTGGGGAGTTTTAGGGGCTGAAAACTCATGTTCCACTCCTAACTCTTCACACCAATTTGAGAATTTGTGATTCTCAAATTCTCTTCCATGGTGTTAGCACCCAAATTTGGACTCTAGTCATGTGATAGCATAAAGACAACATAACAACATCTAGGCATCAAGACTCTAAGCACCCTTGTCTTAGGAAGAGCAAACCTGGACTCTAGGAAGTTAAGCATCCCCAAAAAGGTCTTTCCAGATACTCTAGTCGTAAATAGATCAGTCGAAACATCCTATCACAACCCAAAATGCACCATTTCAAGACAAACCCTAATTTCATTCAAAAGCAGCAATAGGACTTTGACGGTCCACATTTTAGAATCCCATTTATGTCATCAGTAAGTTTTCCACCTCCTGTAAGCCTTTCTCCAACAAAGCATCATAGATGAAAAAGTTATAATTTTACCATTTTTCTTTCAAAGGCTCAGTACCCACTATCTGTCATCCAGATCATTGAATTTCTTCACCTACATAAGCCTTCTTGTCATGAAGCATCATAGGCAAAGAATTCACATTTTCACATTTTTTGACTCGTGGGTGAAAATTACCATTTTACCCTTTCTACTCAAAGAATGATCCTTGGACCCTCAAAGGACCCTTGAAGCCTCTCCTATGGTCCAAATGGTATAATTTCAGATCCTATGCATCCCTGAGTCTCCTTGATCTAAGGAACTCATCACAAGCCAAACACTGCTAGAGAACGACAACAGCCAATTTCTCACTCTATGGTAACCCTAACCAAGAAATAACTCTTGCAGAATCTCTCAGAAACTCATCCAATCTCTGAATCCAGAAAGGTCAGTCACCATATCTCGGCCTTGGCCTTAGCTTCAAATCTCTAGGTCTGAGAAAAGAGTTTTAAAGTCTCAAACCTTTAAGAAATGTCAAATCTTCCCTAAAATGTCAAAAGGCTCATTTTTAGCTTTTTGCTCTTATAGAGCCAAAATATTCTCCAGAGCTCCAAATCAGGATTAGCCGATGCCCATTTCTTCAAAATTATGAGGCCTTCAAAAAGTTGTCTAAGGAGTAAGAACTCTTAAGAAATCTATCTGCCAAGATTCCCTCAAATACTCCAAAAAGCGTGATGAATCAGGTCTAAAAATCAGGTGCTCAACCAACTCCCAGGAGAGCATCTAAAATCAGAAATTTGGATAGTTAATAGCCACACCACTATAAATTTAGAGCCTCAAAACTATTAGATCCACACTAATTTACAGAAAATTCATGGTCCAAGCAATCATTTCTGCCCAAACCCAGAAAAAGCCTATTTTGTCTGCATTTGGCATGCGGGATGCCCTTAAAAATCCTTCCAGACTCAGAATATTGTAAGGTCTAAACCATTTTCTCAGTCTCACCCCTCTCCTCAATAAATCATTTCACAAACTCCGGGTTCAGGAAATGTCTGGTCATTCAATTTCACCCGGCTTCAGGCAAGTACAAAAACCTAATTTGTTTAAGCGACTTTGCTACAAAAAGCTCTTAGCAACTGCCCAGGAACCCAATGACCAATCTGTCAGCTTCTGTAGCTCTAAGATTCCTCAAGCTTCAAATCCCCCAGATATGGCCAAAGTGGCATTTTATAGAAAAACCAGCAGCATTCCTTGTCCAATTCTGTTAAATCACTCAGAAAATGGTTTTTGACCTAATTTCCTGCTTAGGTACTGTAATCTCACGTAGTCAAAAGCTGTGAATCACCTAAACCTGGGATCATCTATCCCTAGGCCATTCTTAGATTAATTTTACCATCTTGCCCACTCAAATTACATCTGAGAGCTTTTCAAGTCAAAAAACCCTGATTTCACCCCTTACCCTTTTTGTAATTTAGTTCTGACTGGACCAGTACGACGAGAGCATCTGTGACCTCTAAAATTGAGACTAACTGGGCCAACTTCTGAGCTCAAGAGCTCATAAGGAGTGATGGTAGAGAGAGGGTTAGAAAAAGTTAAAAAGCAACCCTAGTCATTAAACGAGCTAAAATCTAGATATTTTGCATTAAATGCATTCTCATCTTTAGGCCTTTTTTGGCAACCCTTGGATTGGAATCTCCCGACAAGATTTCTTACCCACCTCTCTTGAATATGAATCTTGAATTTCAAATCCCAATAGAGCCCCTCACAGCCTCCCATTTGGCATCCCAAGCCACCCCCTTGAAGATTGAAACCAATGGGGTTTTGCCAAAAGGCGTCCCCTATGTCTCTCATGCACTTCATCAATCTATACTCAATAGCACACCCCTCCATCCAACCCTTCATTCAACAAGCCTAAACCAGATCTAACCCTTCACTTAGATAAGTCATCAATCCATGCCCCTTAGCCTAATTCAATCTCAACCTTCCACTAAGATTGAATCCTAGCCCTCCACCTAGTTTAGGATAAACATCATCCTAGCTCTCCATCTAGCAAATCCATAGGATCATACCAACCCTCTATGGTACCAATTTTGGGCTATAAATAGACCCAAATTTGTGCAGCCTAGGGTTGGCAACAAAAAAGAAAAAGAGGAAGAAGAAGAAGAAAAGTGTGGAATCTCCCCAACCCAAGGCAAGGTAAGCCTAAACTCAGTTCAGATTCATCATCTTCATCCAATATATGTCAATTATCATGTTGTTATGCTGTCCATTTCATGCTAGAGCACTGCTCTAACTTGGGTACATGGTAGAGGCTGTTGAGCCTCTACTTGCTCTTATTTTTTACCAATTTTAGTGATGATTTTCGTATGATTTTTTTAGAGGCATACTTGAGCCCAAATTTTACTATGTTATACTATACACATGTATGGTGTTGTGTATTTAATTCATGAATTTAGGAGCTGTGGAAGGCCTCAACGTGACCCCCCAAACAGACCCCAAAAAATAGGTCTTTTGAGACCTAGTTTTGGGGAATATTTTCTAATTTTAGTTTGAATTTTATATGTATGATTTGAAGCTCAATTTTTTATATGATGTTCATATATATCTCCCCTGCTAGCATGCTTCATTTCAGGATTTTTGCAAAACCTTAAGGGCTCTAAAATCGAGAAATCCAACTGCTGGATTTTCTCCCAATAACTAATGCCTATTTTTTAGTGAATTAAAAAATAGACGTTAAATAAATAGGCGTCAGGAGAAAAATCAAGCATTGAGATCTGGGACCCACCCCAGGGATCCCTGATTCTTCTCTGACCCTATCCCAAGTTATTTCTGACCTTCAAGAGTCACTCATGTGTATACGCACCTCTGTGGGCCCTTATTTCTGTCCCAACACCTGAATTTAAAAACAAGCATAGGATGGAAATTCAGGTGTTGGAATGACTTTCAGGTGTTAAGCCTAGGCCTTAAAAATCATCTTTTTCAAAAATTGTCTAAGTGTGAGTCAACCCTAGGGCTAGTGTCGAGACCCAGGAGAGACCCCGCCCCTCTAGGCCCCACTGTGGTGATCCAAAAACCCAAGTTGGCTACTGGTTTAGTACCCAATGCCTATTTTTTCCCTGAATTAAAATTCAGGCATTGAACAATCAGGCATCAAACCAAAAAATAGGCGTTAGGCCTGTGACAGATGATTGCATGGCCCACTTTGGGAGATCATATTTCCACGTGGCCTATACGTAGGACCTCTAGGGTTGCATAGTGTAATCCTAAAAGATTTTTCCCTCCTCAAACCACAGGTCTCACAATGATGCGACCCACAAACCACCATAAAAGATTGCATAAAGGTGTTAATCTGATTAAATTCCCCAATGCCTGTTTTCGCCTTGAATTAAATTTAGGTGTTAGAAAAACAGGTGTTGAGATAAAAAAAAAATAGGTGTTAGGCCTGTAAACCAAAAAAATTAATTTCTTCCCTTTTCTCTCACTTCTTTTAGGGTTGACATATAACTCTAAGAAGTCAACCAACAATCCATTTAAAGGGGTCCATCATCCCTCTAAAGACCTAACCTATGAGTAGGGGTGGGCACAGGCCGGGCTCGGGCTCGGCCGTAGTAGGCCCAGGCCCAGCCCTCAAATTATAGACCGGGCTCGGGCCGAGGCTTGGGCTCGGGCTGGGGTTTGGGCTCGGGCCGGGGTTTGGGCCCGGCCCTTTTTAATTGACTGAGCCTTGTGTCGAGCTACGGGCC
>JAOXJP010232240.1:0-10501 GCA_025762735.1 Platanus orientalis | reverse complement strand
GGTTTGGATGGTCTCTAATTTATGTAAAGGAGTTTGGAGTCTTGATTTTATTGTGTTGTAGAGATTGGAAGGTTTCTTACGGTGAAGATTAGGCTTCCCTTTTCGATTTCCCTTCGGTTTCTCAATTCTTGCAATCTACATGTTTGACAAAATACCTCTTACTATTTTCCTTTACTACTTACATGCTTTTTAGGATGCCTTTGGATTCCTTACTTGAGCTTATTGTTGTCTTTGGTGAATTCCGTCAAAATACATGTTGACTTATGAAAAATTATGCAATTATATTGATTCTCTTGTTAGGATCTTAGAATTTGTGTGTGATACATTGGCCTTGAACTTTATAGAGATTCTCTCATGGCATGAGCATGTTTTCCTCGGCATGGTTTAGTTCGGTGTTTTCAAAGAGTATTCTACTTGGATTTCAGCATAAGTTTTGGGAAACATCTAGGCTATTTGGTTATGTCATTACTAGTAATTAGCATGAGTCAATTTCACATTCATAAACATCATATGTGCCTTGGATTAGTACTAGTATTTGAACTTTCAGATTTGTATTTAGCCATTATATGTGATTTGTCTTTAATTTTGGAACTATTTGTGAGTTAGCATATATGGAAATCCTTCACATGGCATACTAATGTAGTAGTTACCTTACTATACATGAGTATGGATTTTATCACTGGATTTGTAAACATAGATTTAGCATGGTATACCCCTAAGTGGGTTGGTACATGTGTTATGGCCACCATTAGGTGAAGGGACACTAGTTGTCCAGTGATGACCGCCATTAGGCAAAGGGGGCTACATATTTTGCTCAGTGATGGTCACCATTAGGCGAAGGGATACTAGTTGTTCAGTGATGACCGCCGTTTGGTGAAGGGGCTACACATTTTCTCAAGGATGACCGCCATTAGACGAAGGGACCCTAGTTGACCAACGTTGGGCGAAGGGGCTACATATTTACTCAGTGATGACTGCCATTAGGCGAAGAGACCCTAGTTGTCCCGTGATGACCACCATTAGGCTAAGGGACTACATACTTTGCTTAGTGATGGTTGCCATTAGGTGAAGGGACACTAGTTGTCCAGTGATGACCGCCGTTAGGCGAAGGGGTTATATACTTGTCTAGTAAATCTCAGGTACCTGACATATGGTTTGGTTTTATTGGAACCTCATTTGGGTCATTTGTTTTGGACTTAGATTTAGATTTATCAAGATCTTTGGTTGGTTCATTGGTGTTTGGCGATGGGTTGATATTTGGATTATCGTGGTCTTAAAATATGGTCTATAGTATATTTTCTACTCTACATGCATTTATCTATCTACGTAGTACATGGTAGTTGGTTCATGGCACATGGAATGTAGCTTTAGTTCATGCATGTTTTAAAACTATCTTGGTTTGGATTATCACTTAATCTTTTAAAGTATTATCATATTTTCTTTAGTAGAGATATATGTATATTATTGTTGATGCATACACCTATGTACTATGTTTATTTCCTCTACTTTGGATCACCTTATCTATTATTATATCTGCTTTGCTTTCCTATTGTGTTGTATAAACTGCATACCCTTCCACTAAGCCCATCAAGCTTATCTCAATTGGCACCACCCGCAGATGTGTAGGCATATAGGTTAGGTTGCATCTTAGGACGAGGTGGAGACATTTAGAGATTGGGTCGTTGGCCCAATTTATTGCATCCTAGTTTCACATTCCATTTTTAGTTTACTTGTATTTGGACCAGAGAGAGATGTACTTGTTGATATTTTGAGATGGACCCCTTTATGGGCAAGAATTGTATAAACCTTTATTATGAGCATATCAAGGCCCTTAACTTTGGGATGTTAGGATATTTTGGATATGATATATCTTTCACTTTTTGTTGCACTTATTTTGGATATTGACTATTATCATTATTATTCCACTACAATGTGATTATTTCATATGGACTAATATGGACGTGAAAAAATAAACATTTCATCTATATGGAAAATGACATGTGAACAGGTAAGAGGGTTGATAACTCACTCCGAGCTCGTTGGTCTCTCCGTTAGTGAGAAACGGATTTGGGGTAGATCACTCCCATGTCACGGATCTGAACCTGGCCCACTTCTTAGCCCACGGATTTGGGTTGTGACAAGGATGGTATGCTCAGTATTTGAAACTGAACTTGGAACATTCTCTCTTCCATCACTAGGGGAATGTCTATTTCCCATTGGCCATGACTGATTAAGTTATTGAAGGCCCTTATTTCACAGGGGTTGGGTCTCTACATTCCAGGGGGACTCACAAAGTGTCCAAGGTATCTCATGTATAGATGTTCAAGGTAGACCCATTGTCTACTAGTATTAAGGGATACACATGTTGCAATGGCGGGCCATAATGTATATTGCTCGGTTATGCACAGTGTCTCCTTTAGAATTCTCATCCTCAAAAAATGTTATGACTCGTGGCATTGATATTCTAGCTACCATATTCTCAAGTCTATCCAGTGTGATCGATGCATCCACAAAAGACTTCCTGAATATGCCCAGGAATCTCTCTCTATGCAATTTGGACGTCAACAAATGGCCCAGGATTAAGACTTGTGTCGGCATCTTGGACAACTATTCGAACAAGAATAGGTGAGACTTCCGAATAGTCGCTTCAAAATTTTTATTTTCTATCCTTTACTTCTTCTTTAACTTTCTTCAGTACCTCTATCTTCAAAATTTTTATTTTTTATCCTCTACTTCTTCTCTAACTTTCTTCTATACCTCTATCTTAGTGTCTTCTTCTATCATATTCTCCTTCACTTTTGGGTGCAGATAAGTGACGAGCTTGGAGACTCTGCCTGATTTGGTGATAAAGGCTATAAGTTCCTCAAACTCTTCCTCTATTAGCTTGGGTCCCCAACCAAACAACCTAAAGGGACCCGGTTCAGTAAGTATTGTATCCTGGTTGGTGAAGAGATGTTGATGATTTGGTAAGGGGATGAAATATCGGTGAGTTAGGAATACAGTGATGGTGGGAGAATGATATGAGGGGGTAGGGATGGGTTGTAACTTGCTGAACCATCTTCAAAAATGGTCATTTGCGCGTCAAGGGGGAAGGACTGTTACTGGGTTATTTGGTGGAGCATCCCACATGTATGTGGGCAGATGCTCGTATTTAAGATGGGGAAAAGCAAAAGGGAGTATTCATTCAAAGAAAATACCTGGTTAGAATCAGGTAGGAAAAGAATTTTCTTGGGTTTTGTGATCTTAGTGATGAAACTAGAGGGATTAAATTGAGTGCTTGTGAGACCTATGGCATTGACCCACCCCTTTTGGTGGTTGATGGTTGGGGAGTGGGTTTTGGATGATGTTCGAATTTGGTAGGAGATTTATGGGTGTGGGGTTAAATTATACCTTTCCCTCATCGATTAGGTCTTGGGTACCGTGTCTCAATCAATAACACCTGTCAATGGGATACTCGGGGGATTGATGGTATTCACATTGTTCCGTTGGATTGTAGCTGTAGGGCAAAGGGTAAGGTGGGGGTCTCAAATCCAATAACTGTCACCTCTTTTTGACGAAGTAATCCATTACGCACTTGTAAGAGTAGGGTAATGGAGTGAACTTCCTTTTCTTTCTTTCCTCTTTGGGTGCACCTAGATATTTCTGTTGGTAGTACTGTTGTGCTTGAGGGGGAAAAATATTCATGGCTGTTAGGTAGCTCTGAGTCATATGCGGCTGGGACAAAATATAACCACTATTCTGGCTGGGTAGAGGGGCCTCAATTGCTTGCACTGCACTGGCCTTTAAACTAGTGACGGCTACCTTTCTTGGCATTTGTCTGGTGGAACTAGTGGGAGTAGGAGGTGCATCCTGTACAAGCCTTACCTTGATGGCCAAATATACCTTTACGACTTTATCAACGACCTCAGTAAAATTGCCCTATAAAATAGTTAGTAGCATTAGCTGGTAGGTGGAACCCAACATCCTCAAAAAGGTAGATATCATGTCATCTTCAGACATGGAATGTTTCAAGTTAGAGATTCTCTATCCCCATCTGTAGCAAAATCCTTGATATTCTCCCCTATGAAGGGTCTTATTCCTTCTACCTCTTCTCTGGTTGGCAACATCTCGAGGTTGAATAGTGGTTGATCAACAACCATGTCAAAGCCCTCCATGTGTTGATATTTCTCTTGTCCTAGCTCTCAAGCCACATCCCTACATTCTTCTCTAGACTCTGGTCAAACATCTGTACCAAGATACGCTCATTGTGCCCCCATTGAAACATGGCATTATAGTACATGCACAAATGCATCCTTTAACAAGTGTCACCATTGTACTTCTCTACATTAGATATTTGAAAGTTTAGTGGTAATGCACCCTTAGGGTGGAATACAGAGTTCCTCAAAATCCATTGACATAGGGATCTGGCCCCCTTTCATTAGCTCAACTCTCGCTATGAGTTTTGGACAACCTCATGCTAGTCTTATCATCTTTAGAAGAGGTGACAACCTCTTTCCCTTTCTTGCTTGAAATTGACGGCTCATATTGTTCTTCTAGGTCTAACACTTAATCGTGCTCTGGTTGTATGTGTACAATAGTCCAAAGCGGGGTTGTGGTGTAGATGAGGCTTGCTAATAAGACTAAACGAAATGTGAACCTTGTTCAAAAGGGCTAGAAAATAAAGGTTCAAAGATGAGACCATGACTGTGAGGCCCTCCTCGCCTTGGTAGATACTCACACATCACCTTTTCAAACTCAGTGATAGTGGGGATTTTGGGCTGCTCGTTGATGCTGGATTGGCTATGAGGTGGTAGAGAAGTTTGGGGTGGTGAAGAATAAGGAACCTTTGTGGAAGTGGGGGTCCAACCATGCCAAGACATGAAGTCCCCCATCATTCTTTCAATGTCTGCCTTATATAAATCTAAGAGAAGGTCTTTAGAATTTGTCCGATTAAGAGGTGGCTTTTCGGATGACACCTCTAGACGGGTAGGAGGTGTGACACTTGCCGCAGATAGAGACATAGACTTTGTTGATGCAAGTGCATAATTTTTCAAATCCATGGGCAAATGTGTGGAAGAAGCTCCAATAGTCAAGCCTTGAAGATCAAGACTCAAGCTAGGCTTCAACACCTAAGAAGGTAAAGGCATGCATGTAGCTTCATAGGCTCAATATAGTATGACCCAAGGTGTGTCCCCACACATGGTAGAACACCCCAAATTGATCCCAAGGGGATATGAACCCCCCCAAGACTTACACAGCAGTGGAGATACAAGACTTATTATTTGTGATCGAACATAAAACCCATGATTGATCACAAAAGTGTAGTATGGAGAATTTGTTATTTGTGATTGATCACAAACCCCATGATCGATCACAAACAGAGTTTTTGTCATCCCGAGGACTAGGCCCCTTCTCCATGATCGATCATAACTTGGGTCCTAAAAGTCCCATAATTGATCACAAAGACCATGATTGATCATGATTTGGTTGTGACTTAAAGGTAGGCCCACACCACTTGACACCCCCCGAGCATGTTTTAGAGGTCTAGAAAAATGACACCATGATTGATCACGGCTGAGGATTTTAGGAGTCTACCAAAACTCCTTTTTGAATTAATGGCTAGTTTCTCTTGCCTATTTGAAAAGATTCTAATCCAAGGATTGTGAACCTTTTTTGACATCTATAAAAGGAAATATTTCCCATTAGGGTAAGATAATCTTCAAGCAGTCAAGAGAGTGTTATTTGCTTTACTAAAAAGAGCCTTCAAGGGTGAGAAACCCTATTCCTCCAGTGTTTGAGCTACAAGCTTGAAAGTTATTCTAGAAAATATCTTTTGGTTCTCTCTTAGCTCAACTTAGCTAGCATCTACTTGAGAGGTGTGATTTGGATTATCCCTTAAGAAAACCCCTTTATGGTTGGCCTAGCTCAAGAAGCTTTAGAGCCATAGCTTGAAGAAGAATTGGGTGTGTTAGGCAAACTAGTTCAACAAAGAGCACTCCCACATGTGGTAAGAACAACAACATCAACCATCCTACTGGTGATACTTTCTATTTATTTTGCATTCATCTGCGTACTCATTCTTCTTTTATAGTTTTGCTTCAACCGAAGACCCCAAAAGTAGTGCACACTCGTCGGAGGCACTGAGTGTTGTTCTGTAGCTTGCTTGTGAGCAAGTACTTAGGTTTTATATGTTGACCTAGGTTGTATTTGATAATCTAAATGAAATATACCTAAGGTTATAGTGAGCTTTAGAAGAGTGGATGTAGGCCTTAGTGTCAAACCACTATAAATCTGGTGTGGTGGATTGAGTGTGTGATTGCTTGTCTCTCTTTATTTGTGCTCATATCATTTATTGCTTGTTATGTGCTTGTTTAAATACGTGAATAAGCACTTTGTTGCACACACTCACTTAAGAAGATTAAATACAATCCCAACATTGGCTAGAAATGGTAGAATAAGTTTGATATCATATTCACCCCCCCTCTAGGATAACTTTAGAGACATTCAATTGGTATAAGAGCTTAGGTTATTCACATAGGGCTTAACAACCCGAGTAAGATCATACCAAAAATCTTAGATGGCTTGAGAAGATAGTGGTATGTCCATTAACACCCCTCCATTTTTTAATGGAATGGACTATGGTTATTGGAAATCTTTGATGGAGATATTCCTAGTTGCTTATGACCCTGGGGTGTGAAGTACGATTGTCGATGGCTATACACAACCCAACAAGCCTAGAAGTGAGTGGACCCTCGTCGAAGCGGATGCCCACAATTTCAACTTTAGGGCATTAAATGTCATAGTTAGTGGTCTAGCCCCAGATGAGTTTAGGAAGATAACTCATCTAAAAATGGCAAAGGAAGCATGGAAGCTCCTCTCAGTCACCCATGAGGGTACGAGTGACATAAAGATGTCAAAGCTTCAAATGTACATTGCACAACTTGAAGCACTTAGGATAGAGGATAATGAAGAAATCTCTCAATTTAATGCCAAGTTATCAAACATAGTGAATATCATGTAAGTCTAGGTGAAGATATTCCCAAATCCAAAGTGGTTAGGAAAGTACTTAGGTCCTTTCCTAAAAGGTTTGGGTCTAAGGTCACTTCTATAGAGGAAAACAAAGACCTAGAAGTCATGAAGTTATATGAGTTAATTGGCTCACTTCAAACATTTGAAGCAGCCATTAAGGAACCTACCAAGAATAAGGACATTTCCCTGAAGGTAGAAGAGCCCTCCAAAAATCAAATGAAGATTCAGATGATGACTTGGTCCTCGTTGTCAAATGGTTCAAGAAGTTTTTTAGGAGAAATACCAAGGATTACTCCAAGAATAAGCAAATGAGAAAGTCTCACCCCAATTACAAAAAGAAGGACTTATCCAAAGAACCACCCATTTGCTATGAATGCAAAGGTAAGGGGCACATTGAGGATTATGGCAACAAGAAAAACAAGAACAAGTCAAAGGGCAAGGCCATAGTGGCCACCTAGGATGATGAGTCCAAGACTTCAGAGCATGAGTCCCAAAGTAGTGAGGAAGCTCCCTCACAAGAGGTCAAGACTTTTATGGCCTTTGGTACTCCCCTAAGTTCACTATTTGAGTCTAATGACTCAAGTGAAAATGAGAGAGAATATGAAGAAGAGGAGGAGACCTATGATGCACTTGCTCATATGTGAAAAAGAAGAGACGAGCCTAAAAATAGTAGAACTATAGAAAAAGGTCAATGACTCTAGACTATTTCTAGGCCCAGAAAAGGAAAATAGGAAGTATGAGAAGAGAAGACTCCTTGAGGACAATAACAAATTGTCCAACAAGGTTCTTGAGCTAGAGGAGAAGCTTAAAACTTTGTAAGAAGAAAATGATGATTCAAGTAATAATAGATCACTCATCTAAGAGTTGGAGGACCAATTCAAGACACTAAATTAGATAACCAAAGCTCTCAACTTAACTTGTGCTCAACCTACAAGGAAGTCCCTTGATTACCTTAAGCAAATCAAGGATCTTGAAGAAGACAAGAGGAAGAACATCTCAATGCTTGCCCAAGAAAATGGAAAGTTTGAGAGGATGCTCAAAATGGGAAAAGAGCATGTGGATATGATAGGACTTTGCTATTCCGAGGCCATTGTCTCATCCTTAACTTAAAAGCGCAAAAATGACTTTATCAAAGACAAATGATCTACTCAACCACCTCCACAACCTTCCTATTAGGGAAAGAAAAAGGTGAAGCCACAAAGACTCTTTAAAAGGTCAAACAAGGTTCAGAAGAAGACATCTACCTCTCTCAAGGGTAAAGCACCTATGAGACAAGGTATAGATTGGGAGAGATCCATGCAATCCCAATCTAGATCCTATCATAAGTGGTGAGAAGTACACCTCAAACCAACCAAGCATTTTTCTTTAGAGGAGCTCAAGGGATGAGCAAACCTTATTCTTATGCCAAGGAGGCACAGATTAAATTTCAAGCATATAAGGCTTCCACTTATGGAGGAGTTCAAGAGAATACCTCCACCTCTAGGAAGACTAGGGTGCAACATAGTTAAAATAAGAATCCTAGAAGAGGTCCTAAATCCTTCTACAATGAACAATCTAGAAGGAATACAACATAATCCTGTGCACCAAGAAGGCTTACATTCTATTGCTACTATTGTAGCTTAGAAGGGCATATTAAGGTGGATTATAGGAAAAGAGAAAATGACATTAGTCTCAAAAAATGCAAGCAAAGAAAACACCAAACAGGAAGAATGTCAAGAAGAGAAATTATTTTCAAAAGATTGAAAATAGAAACATTTAAAGAAAGAAGGACCTAGTCCAACAAAATGTCAAACAGCAAGTCTTTTAACCTTCTAAGGTTAAGAGAGTTTAGGTAAGGAAGGATGACCCAAAGTGTTTAGTCATCCACACCACACTAAGAGCCATAAGCTCATCGAGGTGGTACCTTGATAGTGGATGCTCTAGGCACATGTCGGGTGAGAGAGATTTCCACTAAACCTAAGGAAGCTAAAGGTGGATATGTCACTTTTAGTGATGAAAACATCGCTAAAATCCTTGGGGTAGGAACAATTATAGCCCTGACATTCCACAACTCAACGAGGCCCTCTATATGCAAGGCTTTAAACATAATTTAATTAACATTAGTCAAATATGTGACAAAGGTTATAAAGTGTAATTCAACAAAGATGGGTATGTGATTAAGGATTACAATGAATACAACATCCTAACCAACAGAGTAAGGACAAGTGATAACTGCTATATCGTTGATCCTCATTTCCAATAAGAGGACACTTTTCTTTTAAAACAAAAGATGGGACCAATCTTTGGCATCAAAGATTAGGACATCTCAACTTTAGGGATCTTGAAAGACTTAACAAGAAAGGGATCATCAAAGACCTTCCCAAGCAAAGCAAAGTTGACAACCCAATATGCAAAAGCTATCAAATGGGAAAGCAAATTAGAGTCCCCCATAATAAAGTTACATCTATTGGGACTACTAGACCCCTAAACTTCTTCATATGGACTTGGCCGGTCTAACTAGGGCCGAGAATCTATGAGGGAATAAGTATTTCATGGTCATGGTTGATGATTTTTCTAAGTACACTTAAATAAGATTCCTAAAAGAGAAATTTGAAGCTTTCAATAAATGCCTAAATATTTGCAAATAGATTCAAGTTGAGAAAGAGTTAACCATAAAGAGAATCCAAAGTGACCATAGAAGAGAATTTGATAATCATAAATTCTCAAATTGGTGTGAAGAGTTAGGAGTGAAACATGAATTTTCAGCCCCTAAAACTCCCCAACAAAATAGGGTGGCTGAAAAGAAGAATAGAACTCTTCTAAACATGGCTACAACAATGCTTTTAAGAAAAAACATAGCCAAGAGATTTTGGGTTGAGGCAATTATCACTGTGAGCATGTCTCTAACCAAGTCTATCTTAGACTGGGTACATCCAAAACCCCATATGAATTGTGGAGTGGCAAAAGGCCAACTGCCAAATAATTTAAGGTATTTGGCAGCACTTGCTATGTTCTTCGAGATAGATAACATCTAGGCAAGTTTGATGAGAAGAGCAATGAGGTCATGCTCTTAGATACTCTATAACTAGTAGAGTCTACCGTGTCTACAACATTAGGACTCGCTCGGTAAAGGAGCCAATCAATATGATGGTAGATGACTTTAAGGCTACATATAAGCAAAGAAAGTTATCAATAGTGTTGTTTAACCATGAGAATGAGAGCTCATCTCAAGTAAAGATTGAGAAATCCCAAGGAGATCAAGAAAAGCAATCTTATCCATCAAGCTCCAAGGAAGAAGCTAAGAAAATTCAACTTCAACCCAAGGATAAAAGGCTCACCAAAGAATTGTCATGAGGAGACATCATTGGTGATCTCACCATTGGAGTGAAGGCAAGGAGACAAATAGAAAATAACCTCAGTCACCTTTGTTTCACCTCCAAGATAAAGCTAAAACATGTTAAAGAGACTCTAAATGATCTAGATTGGATCCTAGCCATGCACGAGGAACTAAATC
>JAOXJP010232239.1:0-10502 GCA_025762735.1 Platanus orientalis | reverse complement strand
TACTGGGCCCCACAGCCTAAGGATAAGAATCCCAGAAGGATCCCACACCCCCTAGGGTTACTTTGGCTTCTCAAATATTTAATATATAGAGGTACTCACATTCAGATAGGGTACTGTAACTTTTCTAAAAGTGGAAGAAGCACAGAGAATTCTAGAGCAGGTGTGGATGATTTGGAGATCGGGTAGGATCATTGTCTTGTGTCTGGTTTAGCCTTTAAGGTATTCTTCTTAATCTTCCTTGATTAAATCCTAGTATTTCATATGATGATCATAGGAGAAATAATGTTTATGGTCTATATTTTTATGAAAATTAATAAAAAGATAAAAAATTTCAAAGAATTGAAAAAACATTGAGCTCATAGGTCAAGTAGCAACATGGCCTTCTTGTAGTCACAATGGCAATAGGAATGGATTCATATATTAGATGACTAGATTTATATTCTGTATTGTGAGCCAATGGGACTACCACCCCACCACCTAGAGTACCCAGGTTATAGTGATTTTCTTTTGTCTACTTCGACATTTGTATTCATCCTTATTGTAACCTTATATATATATATATACAAGTTTTTATCCTTATTTTGATTTGAGTTTTAGGATAAACATGAATTCATAAGCGTGATCCAACATTAATTAAAGCTTCTAGCTTAAACATGCTAAAATCTAATTGCTAAATAAAATGGAAAATTTTACCTTTTAACATCTTCAACATCCAAGATAGTGCCTCTAGTAACGCGACAACAAAAGAAGACACATCCCAACACGACTATGGCGGATGAAGCCATTTCCATAACATCAGCAACAAGCATCCCATATTCTGTACCACCTATAAGTTTGTCGAGACTTACACCCCCTCCTCAAGTTGAGCCAAAAATTCGACTTTTAGAAATGTGCAAAGCTGAGTTTGAAAATATGCTAGAAGGGTTCATGGCCAAACATGGATTCCCATTGGCCTCTTCATGGGCTTAAGATCCACCCCCCCCCTAGACTCCACTTTCTCAGCCCCAAAGCTAAAGCTCAATCCCTTTGCAATCCCAAAGTTAGGGTTAGTCTCCAGTGTTCACCACTAATGAGTTTGAAAAGGTGTTGGAAACGTTCATGGCCAAAAAAGGAGCACCATTGATCTTTTCACAGGGCCAGGTTCCCTCCCTCTAGTCCCAAAGGCAAGGTCCAACTTCTTCTTAGTCCCAAGGTCAAGGTTAGTCACCCATATTCAGTATTGCTCCCTATCGTCCTATTGTTCATACTCAACAGACACATCTTTCGACACTAGACGTTGAAGAATAATATAGACCCACATGTTCAAACAAAAAGGGCAAGGAAATTTCTGCCTCCTCCCAGATGGATGAAGCCAACACTACGATAACCAAATTGGTTGCAAACATGGAACTGTTAAAAGCTGACCAATTCCCTCTTGATATGGACTTCAATGATTTGTGCCTTTACCCTAGTGGAATTCTCCTCAACAACTTTCAAATGCCCGACTTGGATAAATACGATGGGACTGGTTGCCCTCATATGCATCTGAATATGTACCGCAATGCCATGTTCTAGTGGAGGCATGACAAGAGAATCTTGGTCCATATATTCTCAAGAAGTCTGTTGAAGGATGCAACTAAGTGATGCGGGACAAGACAAGAAAAATATTAATACTTGGAGGACTCTGAACCAAGCATTCTTTAAAAAAACAAATTTCTTTTGGTGAATTCTAAACTTATTTTTTCACTTAACTAGACAATCCATAGGTTTTAATATGAGTGGAAAATAATGGGTAAAGTGTAGAGCTTTTTTGACAAGTCACCTGATAGGGAAAAAAGAAGAGGAAGTGCTAGAGATTGTTTCAAAAGCAAAAACTTCAAATTTTTAGTTGGAGCTTATGAGAACCTTGGAATGTCATAGAGCTTGTTGAGTTGGTCGTTTTGAGTATCATGGGTCAAAATTGGACATCAGGAGCAAAAGTTATGTTAGTTTGAAGTTTAAAGGGAAAAATAGGTTGAACCAAACACCCAAGATCAATCCTAGCTCATCCAAGATCGATCCTAGACTGCCAAAGTTTTGGAAAATAAATTTTGGAAGCTTAGGATTGATGTTGAGATTTCCAAGATCGATCCCAGACATCTAGGATCGATTCTAACCTTTCCAAGATCGATCACAAGTTTCTAGAAATGATTTTTTTTTTGTATTTTTTGAATTAAATCTTTACCCAATTGGGATGAGACCCCATATAATAAAATGTAACTTAATTAAAATCCATTTAGAACCCATAGACTAAGAACTAAGCTAAGGGAGAGAAAAGAGGGAGAATTGGGAAAGGAGAGATGATTTCTTCTCTAAAGAGTAAGGTAAGCTCCAAAATCTTTAAATCTAGAAAAAAAAATTGCTTAGGAATTTTAGAATTTCAATATTATATTTGAATTTTAGGAAGAATATTGATGTGTATACTTATATAAATTTATGGGAGAAGAAGATTGAATTGGATTGAGAAAATGGAAATTGGAAAGATAAGGAGGTCTATAGAGATTATACGTAATTATGTTCACTATGCTTAATATGATTTGTTTTCTTTTTGAAACTTTCAAATTATGTGACTTTGTGTTTGAATCCTTTGAAAATTTTTGGAAATCTTTGGATTTAAACCTACTTGAGAGTACTTATTGTTCTTATTCATTGCGTGGATTGATTTCCTTTATTAAATCCTTAGATCATGTGAATTTTGATTGTTCTCATATAAATCCTTTGAAAATTTGTGTGAAATTGTGAATTCTTCATGATCTATCATATTGGTGATCAATTTAGTAGGTAATACTACTTTTTCCCTCTATATGGAATCCTAAATGTAATGTTGGGTTTGATCTCTACACATAGAACCATTGGAAAACTATTGAATATTTAGTTTTCTGTAAAATTTTATTAAACTCATTGATGTTATTGAACATTGTGCTTTCTATTAATCAAATCAACAAACTTACTCAACTTCCTCCAATGACTCCGGTGAAGGAAGACTATGCACTTGGTAGCTCCAACGAGTGCTCTAGTCTAGTGGCTCCGGTGGACTCTTGATCTTTTACTTCTGGTGGTTCCAACGGAAGGTTCAATTCTAGTAGAAGAATTTGATATAGTGCTCATATAAAGAATATGACTGTAAGCTTCAATGGAAGCTCTTGCAAAGCTTGAAAAATCCCCCACAATCAAGTTAATTAATGATGTATCATTAGTTGGTCTTAATGATGATTAAGGCACCTATTTATAGTTTAAAAATCACAACTTTTTGAGCCTCAATGGCTCTTTTCCAACGGTAAAAAAACTAGTTATTGTGGATTTGTGAGTTGAAAGTTTCCAACCCTTAAGCTATTCGAGAGCTCGAGTCTAGGCAAGTTCTAAAATGCCTGAACTGAGCAAGTTTGAGTGCTCAATAAGTCCATTCGAGTGCTTGAACCCTACCAGGTTCAATTTTTGGGATTTTTTTAACTTTCCTTGATACAGATTGAATTTGGCTTGGTTCAAAGCTTTTCCTAGGGTCATAACATGGTTTTCAGGTCATCCTAGGTTTAGCCTCAGTCCACTTAAGGCACTTAAACACTTAACCACAAGATAATGCCTACCTTTACCTATTCTAGCACTTTGTGTAAGTTACCTTGGCCATGGAAATTCTTCTGAATTTTGGCTTGGAGAACTTATGGAACTTCTTCATGTTCTGATGTTGGTTGAGCTTGTCATAATCTGCCAATCTGGAACAATAGAACATCTACCTTTCTCATTTCTTTTTGTCAAAGTATTACTGTAGTAGAAAATAGCAAAATATAAAAATGGAGATGATATTACTATTAGATAATTCTTTCTCCCCCTTTTTGTCATGATTTGACAAAGGGTATTTAGCTCATGCCAAAAGTAAAGTAGACATTAAAGAATAAGGCATTTAAATACATTACCAAGCATGTGAGTGTATGAAGGACAATTTACACATACTGACCAAAAGCAAGTAAGATATTACTATAGAAAACAAGTATTTTGTACATCAAATAGAAGGTCTTAGATATATTTCATCCTATTAAAGTGAATCTCAATTGAGCTTACACATGCCAATTGAGTTCCTTGGCTACTCAAATTGTTTAGCAACCAGTGCTTTGGTAAAAGATGTCTACCAATTGATTTTCAGTTTCCACATACTATAACGAAACAATTTTTCCTTCAACCAGTTCTCTAATGAAGTGGTGACAAATATCTATATGTTCGGTTTTAGAGTGTTGCACTTGATTCTTAGATATTTGAATTGTATTGGAGTTGTCAATGAAGAGACCATTGTCTCTTGACTTAATTCATAATCTTTTAGCATTTGTTTCATCCATAGTAGTTGAGTGCATCCACTTCCAGTTGCAATATATTTTGTTTTATTTGTAAACAATGATATAGAGTTTTTTTTTCTTCTACTATGCCAGAAAGGAAGAAAATTTTTAATGTAGAAACATCCTCCACTAGTTATTTTTTGATCATCTACACTCCCAGCCTAGCTTGCGTCAGAATATCATACCATAGGCCATGATTAATTGTTCCACACACGTATTTGATTATCTATTTTACAGCTTTAACATGTGATTCTTTCAATGCTGCTTGAAATCTTGTACAAGCTCCAACACTAAAGGCTATATATGGCCTACTAGCTGTAAAGTACAATAGACTACCAATCATGCTTCTATAGAGCTTAGTATCTACGTCCACAACATCTATATCCTTAGTGATTTTATTACTTGTATTGATTGGTGTGTTTGTTGGTGTCATTAATTTGTTTGATTTGTAATCCAAGAAAGAATCTAAGTTTGGTCTTCCATACTTATTTCAAATTCAAACTTCATCGTTTGGGAAAACTCATGAGATTATTCTTCAATGGTAGAACCAAAGATGATGTCAATTGTAACACCTCATACTATGACACACATATTACTGTACATATGTCACACTTAGAATGCTAATACAAATCACATAAGTTTTGTACACACATAGTATCACTTTGATGCACATATGTTGATCTGAATGTTGGAGCAACTTTAGAAAAGCACTAATAAAAATGTAGAAAAAAACTGAGTGAAAGTTATACCTTTAGATAAGAATAGAAGCCTAAAGTCCTATGCAACAAATGGCAAGCAAAACATACACCAAACGAAAAAGTTAAAGAGAATTTATTAAGCAAGAAAAAAAAAGGTCAATGACATGACAATTTTTTAAGCTATCCTAGATGAATGACACAACTTCATAACTTAAGATTTATGAATCTCATAGGAATCACCTTACAAATAATATATTCTTAGAAAAATCTATGATTCTACTTTCCAATGCGATAAATGATGAGTGAATTGAAATTTCCTAGAAGACGTTATAACAATTTTCTCAAAAAGTGTCTGTCATCTAATATGGTATGAATTAGTAGATTTTGAGGTAACTTTAAAAATATACCAATAAATATATATAACAAATTAGAGATCAAGCCTTATGGATTTAGAAAACTCTTGAAGTCTAGTTTCCAACAAAAAAAACGATGAGTGAATCTGAGTTTTGTAGAGAAAGTTATGATCGTTTTTCCATCAGGTGTCTGTATTGAAAAAATTATGACGGGATGACATCATCAAAGCGAAAAATTCTGTACAATCGTGATTTTTACAAAATTTTAAGGATTTTTTCACTACAGACCAACCTAAATATGAAATTGGAGAGTAGGGTTGTTATTTAGGCTTATAAAAACATAGAAACTCATAAGAAATAAGATCTTTTGAAGAAGTTTTGCAATAATAGGGATTTTAAAGAAAAATGAAGAGGAAAAGTTAGGTTTTGTAAAGATATAGGGATTTTTCTAAAAAATAAAGCTTGGAAGGAATTTTGCATCAACTAAGAGGTAAGGGACATTAAACTAACTTCGTTTTTTAATGTCATAGATTCCTAGAACCGATTCAAACTTGTTTTATGAAGATTATTCTGGTTTTTTAATGGATTTTCAACCGTTCTTCACTAGTTTTGAAAGAAGATAAATTGTTTTGCAAATTCTGAGGTTCTATATTATTTAGATTCATATTCTACATGTTAAGGATTGTTTTGCTACAAGTTTTAATCGGATTTAAAGTTCTAAATTCAATGATTTTAAAGAGATATTTTTCTATTTTAAAGAGCACAAGTACCTTTAGTTTGATAATTGTTTCTATAGGATCATAGAGACCATTCTTTTATTTTAAAGAGCACAAGTGCTATGAGTTTACTTATGTTCTACTATAGATTGCTATATGTTTTGTTCTAGTACTGCTATTATTCTTTGTTATTGTTGATAGTTTTCTATTATAGTTTTGTTATAAGCCACCCTTAATCATCAAAGGGGAAACATTAATGATACACAACACACCTGGCTTATGGTGTGAATGGCCCATTTACCAGGGATTATAAATGGTTATAATGTGGCTCTTCTCACCAGAGATAAAATTGGTGAATCATGTCGTCCTTCTCACCTAAGATAAAATTGGTAAATTATATGGCTCTTTACACTAGAGATAAAATTGGTGAATCATGTGATTCTTTTTACCGGAGATAAAATTGGTTAATCATGTTGCCCTTTGCACCAGGGATTAAAAGGTGTAACTATTATTTGTATTGGCTTATGTATCTATTTTACATGTTCAGTTCAGTTATATGCACTTGTTTTGTTCTGTTTATACCATCTATATGTTTTTGTCTTTTAATGTTTTCAATTTAGTATATGTTTTATATATAACTATTTAGTTTCATTTATTGTTAAAAGTTATGCAATTATCTGTTTTGTTTTTAATTTGTATAAAAGTCTTGATCCATTATTCCTTAGTTTATTGTTATCCACTGTGTTTGTCAAGTTCACCCAAATTTGGCACCACAAATGATGAGGAGATAGCTACATAGTGGTTGGTAGGTAGGATTGGAAAGTTAGAAGATTGGATATAAGCTATAGACATTACTTTATTTTATTTCAATTCAATATTTTATTTTAGTTTATTCGAAAATAATGTAATAAGTTAGTGGATTTTAGTTTAAGCTTGATATTTGATCTTTAGATGATGGTTTAATTTATATCAGACTATTAGTTTATATGAATGGGAATGCTAGGACATGATTGTGGATTATTTTTAGGTCTATGGAATTATGGAGATTTTATTACAGATTGATTATGAAAGATGGATGGTTATGATTTATGATATGCAATTCCGCTACATATAAATGAAAAGAATGAGCAAAAAAATTATATGAAATTTATATGTTACGAATGAATGAATGAATGTTTAATGTTATGTGCCGAAATTCATGGCCCTTTTGGTGTGGGTTTCGAGGCGCAACATCAATTACATAAATTTGTGCAATAAGTATGTGACCATATTTCTTTTTAACAAGGAGTATTTTATTCACACTCCCCCTATCAAACTGGTGGTCTAAAACAAATCTTGTAAGGCGTTTATACCATGCTCTTGGAGCTTATTTCATTTCATACAAACCTTTCTTAAGCTTATACACATGGTTTGGTAAATGTGGATCCACGAACCCCTCTAGAATTGTTCCACATATACCTCTTCCTACAATAGACCATTTAAAAAGGCACTTTTTACATTCATTTGATATAGTTTGAATTTTAAGTAATATGCTATAGAGAGCAAACTTCTAATGGATTCTAGTCTAACAATAGGAGCAAAGGTTTCTTCAAAGTTTAAACCTTCAATTTGTGAATAAACCTAAGCCATTAATCTAGCTTTGTTTCTAACTATTATTCCATGCTCATCTAGCTTATTCTTAAAGACCCATTTTGTTCCAATCACATTTTTGTCTTTAGGCCTTTCAATTAAGAGCCAGACATCATTTCTTTTGAACTGGTTTAATTCCGGGTATCTAGAGCTTCTTTGGTCTTCTTAGACTCTACTTTTGATGTAAAGCAAATATGGCTAATAATGTTTTCCAATTGCTTTCTTGTCTTTACACCATCATTTAGGTTCCCTAAGATGTCAAAAGTGGAGTGTCCTTTGGTAAGTCTCTTTTCTTTGTCTTTCTTCAATTACTTCCACTTCACCATCAGTTTAACTCTCTGATTCTACTAAGGGTGGTTCTATGTTAACTTGAATTTCTTGGGTTGATTCCATTATTTCCTTCTTATCTTTACCATTGTCATCAATAATAACATTAATAGATTCTTCAATGGTTTGAGTTATTTTGTTAAAAACTCTATATGCTCTACTTCTAGTGGAGTATCCTAGAAAAATGGATTCATCACTCTTGGGATAAAATTTCTCGAGATTCTCTCTATCTCTAAGCATGTAACAAGTGTTGCTAAACATTTTAACATTAGGCTTTCTTCTATTCCAGATTTCATAGGTTGTTTCTTGTGAACTAGATCTTAGAAAAACTGGATTTATTATATAGAAAGTTGTGTTGATTACTTTAGCCCAAAATTTTTTTGCCATATTTTTTCTTGTAAGCATAGCATTGCCCATGTCTTGTAGTGTCCTATTCTTGTGTTCAGCAACCCCATTTCATTGGGGTGTTTTAGGTACAGAAAATTCATGTTTAATTCCTAATTCGTTGTACCAATTTGCAAACTTGTCGTTTTCAAATCCAACACCATGATCACTTCTAATCCTTTTAATGTTTTAACTCTCTTTATTTGCATTTTTTTATAGATATACACATTCATTAAATGCATCAAAATTTTCTCTTAAGAACATTATCCATGTATATTTAGAAAAATCATCAACTACCACTAAGAAATATCTCTTACCTCCAAGACTTTCATCTTAGTAGGGTTGGCTAAATCTATATGTGAGAGAGTTTTAAAGGTCTTGTTGTTCTTATTTGGTTGACCTTCTTATGTGGTGTTTTGGTTTACTTTCCTAATTGACAGCCATTACATATGGGTCTATCAATTAGCCTAGGTAAACCCTTTATTATTTCTTTCCGGCTTAATTTGTTAAGGTCCTTGAAGTTTATGTAACCCAACCTTTGGTGCCATAAACTTGTTTCATGAGTTTGTGACATAAGGTATGTAGTTGAACCTTTCTTGTTTGGTTCAATAACTAGTAGTTGTCAGTAGTCCTTAAACCGTGTTGGACGTTTTCATTATTCTTATATTTTATTAAGCATTTGTCTTTAGAAAAGTAAACTCCATAACCTCTATCACGAATTTGGCTAATACTTACAATTTTTGTTTGAGGCCTTGTACGTAAAGCACATCATTTAGTTTTGGGAGCCCAAGTGCTTCAATAATTCCTTTTCCAACTATTCTAGTTGAGCTACCATCACCAAAAGTAACCCTTCCATTTTGAGTTTCCTCAAGTTGGGTAAACAACAACCTATCTCTAGTCATTTTCCTTGAGCAACCATCATCAAGATACCATCTTGAAGTGCTCCATGCGCTAAGTGCAGTGTGAATCACAATAAGACACTTCAAATCATCATTTTTAACCCAAGTTTTCTTTACCCAAATTTGTTTGGGTTTGGCCCCTTTCATTTGACCAATTCTTTTCTTATTTTCAAGATTTGAATTCAGCTCTTGAAAATAGTTTCTTTTAATTTACCTTCTTTCATTTTTTAGTCTCTGAAGTTCTTGGATCTCCTCAAGTCTTAAGTCCTTTTGTCTCTTTAGACATTCAAACTTCTTATATCCTCTATGTATGCAATAGTAGCAAGTGATTGGAGACATATATGAAGTAGAAACATGACTATAAGTTTGCCTAGGAAAGTCCTAGGTTCATTTCTAAAGTATGGATGCTTAGAGGTTGAGGCTTTTTGGACAGCTTTTCCCTTTTTTCACATATGTATATTTCTTATGTGGTTTAATTGTGTTTGAGATGACCTTGGTCTTCTCATTACTTCTTACGAAGCCATTTTTAACTATATTAGCATATGTTGGTTGTTAGGGTGTTGAATCATCATATCCCAAACCTCTCTTATCACTACTATCCTTACCCATGATTAACATCCTTTCAAATTTATCATTCCCTTGGACAAGAAGACTCAAAAGTTTCTTTTCACTTTGTTGAAGAGTTCTAATCTAGTCTTCTAAGTCAAGAGACCTTTTTGTGAGTCTAGCATTAGTCTCAACAAGTCTCTTTTTTTTTCTTCCTTCCTATCTTCCCTTTTCCTTATGTAATTCCATATTCTTTTCATTTAGTTTCATATCTAAGAAAATAGTTTTTCCAATCAACTCTTGCTTTTCATTTCTAAGAGTTGTAATTTCTAAAGAAGAATTTTCTTTATCTCCTATATTATTAAGGGGATTTTGAAGCATTTGTGAGATAGTTTCTTCTAAGGAATTTGTTTTTTCAATTAGTTCTTGATTTTGCTTTTTCAAATTTTTATTGAGTTTAGCTAAATCCAATCTTTCTTGGTATAGCTTTTCAATAATTTCTTGGAGATTCTCCTCTTCTTCACTTTGAGGTTAATCTTGAATTCTCTTAGTGAAAGCAACAAATGCTCTAATTCCTTGGGAAGATTCATCATCACTTGATTGACGT
>JAOXJP010232238.1:0-10502 GCA_025762735.1 Platanus orientalis | reverse complement strand
CTCTAGAACCTTCCCTTATCCACCACCTCACCTTCACTCCCCACCACCCATCCTCTTAGGGCCCACTAAGACATGGCTACCCATGACTTCAACCCCCATGACCCCCCATCCTTCATCCTACCTATAAAATCTCCCCCAATTTCATGCTCGAAGGAGGAAGAAAATTATGAGAAAGAAAATCCCCAAGAAAGAAAGAGAAGAAAGAAAAGAGAGAAGAGAAAAAAAGAGGAAGAAAGGAAAGAGAAAGAAAGGAAAGGAAAGCTCCCATACCAGGTTGGTCCCTCGCCTTTGTTCTTTTCTTGTCTCCTTAGACCCCTCTTACTGTAATCAACTCACCTACGAACCCCTTAAAGAAGTCCCATGGTGGGACATGGGAGAGCCAAGATTGTCTCTCCCTTGTTTTCTTTTGAACCAATGGCAGTGCAAAGAGCATAACTCCCTCTATACTTGGCGTATGGGGCTAAAATTTTAGCTGAGAGTTATTGTCATAGTAACGTATCAGACTACCAAATTTGAACCATAGATGACACCATTTAGCCCCTAAAGTGGACCTCACTTACTCACTGTGCAATCATGTTCTGCACAGCACAACCTGAGCAGTGGTTAATTTTAAAATTTTCATCCTTAGCCTATGTGTAATTTTTATGAAATTCTTTATGTATTTGGTAGATATATAATTTATACATCTTCAGTAATTTTTATACTTCATTTCATTACAATTGAAGTATTTTACTAGAATATTTACTTAATTATTTTTCTACTTCCTCCATTATGCTTTTAGTCTAGTCATTCATCTTGTTTGCTAAACAAAAAGAAAAAATAGAAAAAAAGAGGATTTCCCACTCAACCACTTTATTGTAAGAGCTAACCTCAATATTGAACCTTAAAGCTTAAAAGATGAAAGACATTTAACAATGAACTATGTTTTACTTAATCCCTAAACCAGGGTATGTAGGCAACCTAAATAAGGGTCAGTCACATTCTGTAACTGCAAACACACTGTGCAAACTTGAACATACAGCTTATCTTTCAATCCTATGTAACAATCTTGAGCCCTCTATTCTAATTTATTAGAATTCACATCCCAAGCCACGTTTCATCCTACATCCAAAACCTCTCTTCATCATTGAATAATTGAGAGAATACTAGACAATTAATAATTATTTTGGGCCTTTTACCCCTTTCTTTCAAACCTACAACCTAAACCACGTTTCATCCCATGAATAAAGACCTCCTTGATCTTAGGGCAACAGGGGCGTAACCATTGGCAACAAATTCTCAAACACAATCAATGGCTAACATATGGTAGATTCATACATGTAGAGCTTTTTAAGAAGAACCAGGTCCAATAGCTGTCGCAAATGCTCACGTAGCGGAGAGTTCCATGCACACATCTTCCCAGGCCTTAAAATCTTATGCTCAACCAATGGGCTCAAAACCTCACTACAACATGTAGCATGACATCATGCCTAGGCAAGAAATAGACATAGACTTCACAAGGTAATAGAGATCCAAATTGGGCATCCCACAATAATCACCTCCATCATTGGACTAAGCATAGCACAAACATGACTCTTTTAACCTCAATACATCAAAATAAGCAGTCAAAAACCATATATATTATCTCTAAAGAATTTTCATACTTTGGTGGGAAATTGGAGGTAATACATCATTGTCTCCTGATAATCCCTTTCACCTCAGAGATGATATAGATCTTTCTAATCATTCGAGAGTTGGCATGTGCCACCTCTGAAAAAAAATCAATTCATCTGGCCATTTTGAAGGCCGCATTCAAAATAGTCCTTGAGGGCATTTTGAATGCCACTTTCAAAACAAATCATGAGGCCATTCTGAAGGCCACCTTCAAAAAGAAAATCATGAGGCCAAGATGAAGGCTGCCTTCAAAAAGAAAATCATGAGGCCAAGATGAAGGTTGCCTGGCTAAGATGAAGGTCGCCTTCAAAATTAATCATGAGGCCAAGATAAAGGCTGCCTTCAAAAGAAAATCATGAGGCCAAGATGAAGGTCACCTTCAAAATTGATCATGAGGCCAAGATGGTCACTTTTAAGAGAAAAACAAATCATGGGGTCAATATGAAGGCCACCTTTAAAAGGAAAATCATGAGACCAAGATGACGATTGTTTTCAAAAAGAAAATCATAAGACCAAAATGAAGGCCGCCTTCAACAAAAATTCATGAGGCCAAGATGAAGGCTGCCTTCAAAGAATCATGAGGCCAAGATGAAGGCCACTCCCCACAAAAAAAAAAAACCAAAAACAACAAAAAAACATTAAAAAAATATCTTTCTCCAGCCAATCTAGGCCACACAAATATTCTTCTTCTTTCAACAAATCATTAGGCTGATCCAGACCACAAAAAACTTCAGGCTGCCAAACTAACCTTCATAAAAAATTATCCAAATTGATGTTGCTCTTCGGGCATGAGCAATATCACATCATACCATAACATATTTATTGTCTATAATGGGATAATACATAACATTAATCTGTCGAGATCTCCATAGCCTTCGGAGCAGGCTTAAAAATTTTCTCATGTTGAAACCCTTTTAGCCGTTTAGATTCAGTACTTTCACATCCATGTGGCATTACAGAAAGGCAAATCGATATTGTTCTTCAGGTGTGAGCAATATCACATCATACTATAGCCTATTTATTATCCATGATGGGATAATACATAGGACTGATCTGTCAAGATCTCCACAGCCTTCAGAGTTTGCTTAAAAAATTTCTCCTGTTGAAGCCCTGTTAACTGTTTAGGTTCAGTAATTTCACATCCATGTGACATTACAGAAAGGAACATCAATATTGTTCTTTGGGTGTGAGCAATATCACATCATACCATAGCCTATCTATTATCCATGATGGGAATACATAGCACTGATCTTTCGAGATCTCCACAGCCTTCGGAACAGGCTTAAAATTTTTATCCTATTGAAGACCTGTTAGCCGCTCAAGTTCACTAACATCATGTCTGTGATGATGGTATAAGAAAGACAATCCTTCTAACATTCATGATTATTCATGACATAAAATTTAGTATTGATGTATATCAATCCCATGAGCATGTGTTGGGCAAGGGTAGTGTTAGGAGTCTTGTAAGTGTCCTATGTGAGCTCATAAGTTCAAATCATGAAGCTAAGAAGGACCAAAGACCAAGAAAGAGCACTAGGAAGGGGCACTTCAAGGAAGGTATATATCATGTATATCATGTCATATTGTATGCCTAAAATCAACCCTAAACATGGTTTAGGATCCCCAAGAATGCCCTATAACAAATGCCCAATGATAGCTAAAAGAATATACTCAAATCAATTGGTGAACAAATTGCAAAAGAAATTAATAACCACAACAAGGTAAATTTAAAAAGGGGCTAATTAATTTAAAGAAATCCTATTCAGCCCCCTCTAGGATTATTTGTGTGACATTTCAATTGGTATTAGAGCCTAGGTTACTCACATAGGGCTTAACTATTAGGTCTATGTATTGTCAATGTCCATGCACAAAACAAAGTGTGTACATGTAGTGGTCATGTGCATAGGACTTTAAGATGTAAATTGTATATTCATGTAAGTCCAAGAAGAGAGTCTGGAAAAGATCCAAGAATATGGACTCAAACCCAGAATGACCATGCCAAAGAGACTCAAGCTCATGGAAGAATCCCAAGTCTCAAGTGCAAGCTACCTCAAGGAAGCCAACACATCAATTCCATGCATAGAAAGGTAAATCAGGTGTATGAGACCAAATGGTAGGTATGTGTGTGCTCAAGAAACCCCGAGACCATGGTTGACCCTAGAAATCACATAGAAGACTTAATTAGGGTTTAATTAAAATGTACAAAGAGCCTAATGCTCAAAAGAATGAAAATGGCTCACTAGGGAAGAGCCTAAGCTGACTAGTGTTGTCTAAGTTAATGAATTTTGAGGCAACTTCCAAGGACTCTCTAGATCACCTCAGTATGAATTAGACTACAATCCATACATGTATGGAAATATCTAGAAGTCTACTTTCCAGCAAAAAAAATAATGAAGGAGTTTGAGTTTTCTAGAGAAAGTTAGAGCCGTTTTACTGAGAGGTGTTTGTATTGAAAAACAGGGGAGCTAGGGCGCCCGTGAATACTCAGGGGCACCCAAAGTGAGGTACCTGGGGCACCCACAAGTACTCTGGGGTGCCCAATATGGGGTATCTGGGGTGCCCACAAGTAATTTGGGGTGCCTGGGGTGGTGTACCTGGGGCACCCCCCACGACTCTAGGGGGCCTCAAGTCCAAACGATCAGAATTCTGAATGTTGGTTTTTGACCGTTGGGGACTTGGGGAGGTCTTAGCTCACTTATATAAGGTTGGAACATGTCCCAAATGAGTAAAGGACTCTCCCACAACTCCTCTATGACATTCTTGATCATTTATTCATAAAAATCATTTGAAAACCCTCTTTACATGAGGTGTTCTTGAGCTAGATAGGAAAATCATCAAAGAGGAGAGCAACCAAGTCTTGGGAGCAAAAAATTGGATCAATCATCATCCAAGACTTGACGAATAGCCCTTGAATCAATCAAGAAGCATTAGAGAGCAAGAGCCCAACTTACCAAATCTCATTGAGAGCTCTCTACATCGGTGTGAAGACCTTAGTTACATTTGCCTATTGAGAGGTTGAGCACCACTATCATTTACTTCATTTCCACCACTTGTGTACATCTGTCAGAGATACCGAATGAGGAAGATTTTGCCGGAGACACTGAACTTGTGAGCACTTACTAGAGACACCAAGCGTGAAGTCACCTCTACCGGAGACACTAAAGGTAAGGTCTTATTGATGTACTTTGTAATAGTTATTAGTTAACTATTAATAAAATCAATACGCCCCTTGAGTGGGCATTGGAGAGTGGACATAGGCCCGTGTGCCAAACCACTATAAACACTTGTGTCTTTACATTACATGCTTTGTGATTATTCTTTAATTTCCATATCATAAACAAGCACAAACATATAGGCCTTAGTTGAGTTTACAAATTGGGCTAATTGAGCACACTTGTATACTTGGTTTGTAATTCATAGAGAGTTGATCACCTAAGTGTTTAGGTTTATATTGATCATGCTAAATTGCCCTACACACTAAACACAAACACAAGCATCTAGGCTTTAGTGAATTTGCAAATTGGTTAATCTATCATTTAAGTTTAATTGAACATCTTGTAAAGAATATTGAATTTGAAATTCATTTCACTTTAGGACTTCACTCAAAGCACTAAAATTAAGTGATCATATTGTGGGGAAATTGGTAGTGACTCTAATTAAGGTTAATATAAAAATATTAATCAAGAAACCTTAGGGAACTTATCAACCTAGCTCCTGCTTTGCTATTGGTAACACTATAGTGCATGACAGAGCCTCATGGTCTATGATAAGTTTATAGAAAGTTGATTTATTAATTAGAAGAATTTTGCTACACATTAAGATAAAATTAAGTAAATCAAAAGAGAGTTGAATAGTATTTAAAAAGAACCGAAAAAAAATTCTAAGATATCTTATTCACCCCTCTTCTAGGATATCCTATTTAAAACCATGGGTCTTGGGTATCTAGACAACCATCGACACAAACCTTTTCGTGCCAAGGTTGGCACATGATGCAAGACATGCTTAAGGCTTCACTTGAGACTTTATGCCTTGGACTTGGATCTTCTTGAAGCTTTTTGGAGAGCTTGAGGGCTTCACAATCTAGATGATGGTCTTTGCACACACAATTACACATTACAAATTTATACGCATCCCTATACAATAAGTCTAATAAATGAAATTGGCAATATAGATTTTACACTTTTAAAAACATTGGTCTATCAAGATTAAGCTGCGTGTAGTTCTTCGACTATAAGGGTAAAGAAAGCAAAAAAATGTTGTTTTTTCAAAAGTGATTGGGCCTGAAGTTATGTCTCAGGTTTCCTACGTACCCCTTATAGGTGCACTGGTGGAATGCTTTAACAATTTATGAGTCATTAGGGATCAAGTCTACATAGTTCTTATATAAAGTGGTGAAAGAAAAAGACTAAAAAGCTTTTGATAGTATTAACAAGAGTGGAAAGGTTAGCTCTTCCTAGCCTCTTTTCTCAATCATTCAATCCGTCACTTGGTCCTTGTCCTCTGCTGCAACTGAGTTGACTCATCCGATCTACTCCTTAGCATCCATGGGTACCCATGTTTCTAGCATGTTGACCTAGTTAGGGTCAACCTCGTCTAAGTCTAACTCTCCACTCATAATAACTAATTATGGTGCTTCCATTACATCACTAGGGAGAAAGAGTAGACTTAGATGAGATAGGTTATCTTCCCTATGTTCTAAGGTGTTGGGATTTGAACTTTCCCCGACCTCAGGGATAGATGGCTTAGAGCTGAACATATAGGTATGAGGAGCAGCCTCAACATGGTAAGGCAGAGTGTTGACTGATGATTAGAGGGAGAATGATGACCAGTTCTATTGGTTCGCATTCAATACTAAGCTTGGGTGGTACTGTCTGAGTTGGTGGTTCAATTGGTAGGGTAATGCAAGTCTTGGGTAGTCCAGAAGTGGATACAAAGTGTTGTGTAGCCTTGCGGCTGACTTACTTCTTCTTGTTCTTCTTAAACTGATGCTTGATCAAAGGTTTGAACCTTAGGCTTACCTTGTATAACACTTTGATGGCTTTGATGGAGTTCTTTCTTCCTTGAGAATATTTGCCTTGGCCTTTGTTCAAATTGAACATCATCTTAGTCATCATGTGGAACTTTGGTGGAAGTAGAACCCTTCCTTTTTAGATTGGCCACTTCTTTCTCTGCATGCACAAACTCGTATTGATACGAGGTGAAGGTATTTGGGGCTTGCAAATTTTGAACTCCCAATATCTTGTGTCTTGTCATTGTGATCACATCTGTATCTGTCGGTACTGTGATGACCTCGTCATTGATGATAAACTTTACTTTCTGGTAGAGAATGGATGCGATGGCGCCTGCTTGGTGAATCCACGGTCATCCTAACAGCATTGTAAAGTTGGATGGTATACTCAGCACTAGAAACTGAACCTGGAACACTCTCCCTTCTATCACTTAGGGAATGTACACTTCTCCTTGGCCACAATTGACCGAGTTGTCGAAGGACCTTATGTCATATGGGTTAGGTTTCACATAATCTGAGGGGATTCCCAATATGTATAATGTATCCTTTATGTAGATGTTCATGGCGGACCCATTGTCTACCAAAATAAGGGGAATACATATGCCTGAATGGCGTACCATGATGTAGATGGCTTGGTTATGCACGGAGTCGCCCTCGGGAATCTCATCCTCTGAGAATGTTATGACTCATGGCATTGATACTCTGGCCACCATGTTTTTCAACTTGTCAAGTGTGATCAAAGCATCCACAAAGGACTTTCTGAATATGCTCAAGAATCTCTCTCTATGCTTCTCTGACGTTAGTAAAAGGCATAAGATTGAGACCTGCGCCAACGTCTTGGACAACTGCTCGATCAAGAACAGGTGAGACTTCCAAATAGCTGCTTTAAAAATATCATTTTCTCTTATTTCCTCTACCTTTTTGGTCTATTTCTGTACCTCTGTCTCAACTACTTCTTCTATCACTTTCTCTTTCCCTTTGCCCTCGGGATACAGATATGTGATTGGATTGGAGACTCTTCTTGATCTGGTGATAAAAGCTATGAGCTCTTCCAACTCATCTTTTGTCAGCTCTAGATCTGCTACTTCCCTGACTAGATAGCCCAGAGGGATTTGGTTCAGCAAGTACTGTATTTTGGTAGGTGGAGGGATGTTGATGACTTGGTAAGGGGATGTGAGGTTAGTGAGTTGGGCATATAATGGTGGTGGTGGAATGATATAAAGGGATGAAAATAGGTCATGGGTCCGTACATGCTTACATCAGGGGAAGGACTATTATTGGGCTATATGGGCCCATATCCCACATGTGTTTGAGCAAATGCTCATATTCAAGAGGGGGAATAGGCTCAAGGGGGTGTCCATTCAAGGTGGACACTTGGTTGGTATCAGGCTAGAAAATGATTTTCTTAGGTTCTGAGATCTTGGTGATGAAAGTTGAGGGATTGAACTGGGTGCTGGTGAGACTGATCATGTTGACCCCTTTTGGTGGCTAGTAGTTAAGGAGTGGATTTTGGATGATGTTTAAATTTGGTGGAGGATTGGTGGGTGTAGGGTCAAATGATGCCTTACCCTCATCGATCAGGTCTTGGATGTCTTGTCTTAGGCAGAAACACCTATTGATGGTGTGCCCTGGGGACTAGTGGTATTCATAATGTTCTGCTTGATTGTAGCGGTAGGGAAAAGGGTAAGGTGGAGGTCTCAGGTCGATCAGTTCTAGTAACCTTTTTTTTGATGAGGTACTTCATTATATAATTGTAGGAATAGGGAAATGGGGTGTGAACTTTCTCTTTTTCTTCTCTTCTCTAGGCACACCTGGGTATTTGGGCTAGTACAACTGCTGTGGAGGAATGATGTTCATAGCCGTTGGATAGTTCTGGGTCAACTACGATGAAGGCAGAATATGACCGTTGTTCTGATTAGGTCGAGGGACCTCAATGGCTTGTACAAAGTTTACTTCTGGTCTGGTGACAATTGCCTTCTTCAGCGTGGTTCTAGTGGAACTAGTATGGGTGAGAGGTGTATCCTGTACCAAACCTACCTTGATGACTGACTCTACCTTTGTAGCTTTGTCGACAACCTTGGCAAAATTACTCTATGAAGCAGTTAGGAGCATCAATTGGTAGGTGAGACCCAATGTCCTCATAAAGGTGGATATCATGTCCTCCTTAGGCATAGGGTGTTTCAGGTTAGAGGTTTTGAATCTCCACTTATAGGAGAAATCCCTGATATTTTCTCTTGTAATGGGTCTCATTCCTTCTATCTCACCCTTGGTTGGTAGCATCTCAAGATTAAACTTCTAGTGGTTAAGGAATGACCGCGTCAGAGCCCTCCATGTGTTGATATTGCATTTTTCTTTCCTTGTTAGCCATTTCCCTACATTCTTCTTTAGACTCTGGCCAAACATCTGGACCAAGATATGCTCATCATGTCCCCACTAGAACATAGCATTCTAATGTATGCGGAGATGCATCCTAGGGCAGGTGGTACCATCATACTTCTCAACACTTGACATTCAGAAGTTTGGTGGTAGTACACCCTCAGGGTGGATACAGAGATCCTTGAAGTCCATGGAGATGGGGAACTGCCCCCCTTTCATCAATTCTACCTTTGCTGCCATCTTGGCTAGCTTTGCACAGTCTCATCATCCTTGGGAGGAGCAACACTCTCCTTTTCTTTTCTGCTTGATGTTGATAGCCCTCTACCTTTGATGTTGATGGCCTAATGTTCTAGCTGCATGTATGTGGTAGTGGCTTGAAGTGGAGTTGTGACATAAATAGAGCCCTATGTATATGATTGGCTAAGAGGTGGAGTTTTCTTGACAGTACTGGAAGGTGGTGGTGGTTCAGAGATTGTACTCTGACCATCAGGCACTCCTTGCTTCAACATGTATTTAAACATCAACTTCTCAAACTCAGTCAGTGTAGGAATTTGAGGTTGCTCACTAGTATTGGGTTGGTTGTGAGGTGATAGAGAAGTTTAGGGTGATGAAAAGGAATGACCATGTTTAGGGAGGGATGTCCAACCATGTTATGACATGAATTCCCCCATCAATCGCTCTACCTCTGTCTTGAACCCATATGAGAGGATGTTTTCAGGACCTGTCCTACTAAAAGGTGAGTTTCTCGAGGATGCCTCTAGGAGAGTAGGAGGTGTGGTGCTTTTCGTAGGCAGAGGTGTTGACTTTTTTGCCATAGTTTTGCTAAGTTAGACCTTCTTCTTTTATAGTCAAGTCTTTGGGGGAAATAGCTAGATACTTTTACAAGTGCATATGCTATACAAGTGAATTCATGTCCTTTAATTAACGACAAGATTTTTAGAAACAAAACTTTGTATAATATATACATATCATAAATTATTTACAAAAGGAGGGGGTACTTGCCTCAATACATCAGAAAAGAAAGCATAAAATGTAATCTAAAGATCGCACCCCTAGAGGTGGTGATGGAGGAGACACAGGTTCGTAGCCTCAGGAGAAGATTTGTTTTCTCAACTCGTGAACCCATGACTATATCCTTTGATCTTGTATAAAGGACATGTTGTTGCAATGCCTCATCTCGATTTCCAAATATTCATGGGAAGTCCTACTATCATTGAGCTCACTTTTTAGGGAGAGAATGAGCTCGGCTTGAGTTTCGTTCCAATGATAGGTGGACTCATGTAGGTGTTGGAAAAATGTGTCCTAACAAAGCTATTCACATAAAATATAAGCATGATTAATTAACTAATTAATTAATATTCTATCATCACAAGAATTTTTTTATTTATATGGGTAATTGTTTGATCTCATGAGATGAGATAGGTGGTCCTCAGGTAACATAGTAGGTTGTCAGACACATTGGAAT
>JAOXJP010232237.1:0-10503 GCA_025762735.1 Platanus orientalis | reverse complement strand
TCTTTTAATACATTCATTTGTGCAAAATTTATCAAGGTTTGTCTCTACATACAAGTCTAAATATTTCTTCTCTTAAAACTGACCTAAACCAATAAACCAGTTCAACTAACAAGTTGTGTGGACCCATCAATGAGAAAAAAGATATATGAAATGAAATGAAATCAATTGCTTCAACCGGGCAAAACCCAGTCATATCTAATGAATTTTGAGCCCTTCAGTTCTCTGGTGACTCAACTTGCCAGCAGGTCGATATCATAGTTCAAGTGGTCAGACCCAGGCTCTAAGAATGATCTATATCCAATCCATGAAATAAATGTTCTTGAGAAGCGACCGCATAGAAAGACTAAATGTCCGAATTGATGACCAGTTGTGCGATATGGCACACACATCCACATGAAGGTGGTCCTTGGTGCCATCTGCAAGGCTTGAATCATCTCCAATATGAATGGTGAAGTTGTCATGCCGACCGGTTCCATAAAATTGGGTTGTAAATAGGCCGGCCAGGCTCATCAGAGCCATTTGCTCTGTTCTCCCCTAGCTAGACATGAAATTAAAGTTCTACCACGAGCTTGTCTTGAGCTTAGATTTTTTAGGCTCCGATGAAACCTAAAAATAGGCATTGAATGCAAGTCAACCCAGTTTTTAGTACCTACAAGACCACTAACATGCCAGAATTTCAATCCGCATAAAACGGTCCAAAGCTCAAAAATCATGTTAGATGAGTTGAGAAGGGGAAGGTGATCCTAACTTTCAGTCACCTTATGTGTCCAAGTTGGGATTATGAAGGAGAAAAGATGAATATGAGAAATAATTTCAAGATCTTTGCTTAGTTCATCCCTTATAATTCCTCTAAGTTTAGTTATGGACACAGATTTGTAGTTTGAGATCTGTTGTGCTACCCTTTTTTCATTATCAAAATAATTTTGGAGATGAGAAGATAAATTCAGCAAGGGTATTCTACTAAAAACTAACCCCCAGGATTATTTGGTGCACCCCCTTAACGAACACTTAAGGTTCACAACTGCCACAATATCTCCTGTTTTTTGAACTGATGCAGATTTGATAATATCTTAGAGAAGGTGTCTTTTCATTTTCGTATAATTAATACAATTTCTACTACAATTAGAACATACACTATATGTATAAAATTTTGCAGCTTCTGCTCCCTAATCACTACATCTTGTTTTAACATTGAAATTTCATGCTTCATTTCATAAATTTGTTCCTTCAAAGGCTCCAAATTTGGCTCGTCCGTCCACCTTGGCTCCAAATTTGGCGCCCTTCTTTCATAACTCCTTGATGCTTTACCACCACCAAATTCATCACACCACATCACAAATCGGTAGCATTCCCCTGTATTTTGTATTCAACAAATAAACGCAATCAGAAGAAAAATGTTTTCTTATATTCAATTTGAATTCTATGTAAACATGAGTTTAATGACTTAAATTTATTATATTTCCCGGGCATTGATAGAAATCTCTACCCGGATTGTGTCCTATAGTAGACCTCTTTACTAGGCATGGGCCACATCCTTCAAGGCATTTGCACGTTGGCCAATTGGCACTATTGCTTGATGACATTCTACACACACATGGAACTAGAATTTTAAATAAGAATTACTAGAAAATAGAATACATAAATATATGCAAATATTTATATACCTGAGTCTCTAGCACATAACTAGTGGCAACATTTTTACATACTTGGGTCTCTAGCACAGGATGTATGACTAAGAGAGGGACAACGGCTATATCCTGCAAATATCAGCCAGTGGGGATCCAAAAGGTTATTGACTATATTCAATTTTGATGTGCATCTTACATCATCTATTGTTTACCGGAAAAAAATTAGGTGAGAACAAATCTTGTGAGAACTGTGAAAATGGCATCAGGGTGTGGACACATCAGCACTGAAAAGTGATAAGTACCCCTCAAAAAGTGTAAATCACTTTTCAGTACTGATGCGTCACCCCCTCTGGTGCCGTTTGCACAATTCTCACAAGATTCGTTTGCACATAATCTAAGCCCGCACAAAAAAGGCACGGTTGACTCACACAACTAACCCTTTCTTGGGATTAAAGCACCTAGCCACTAAACATCCAGGATCCTTTATGCCTGTTAGGGATTATCCAATTCATGGGCTTGGGATACAAAAATTAATCGAAGAAAAATGAAAAAGAACAACACAACACACTGTTTGCATGAAAAATTCCAAAATTGAAGAAAAACGGAGTCTCATAAGTTTCACTATACTCAAAGAAAAGTTAAACACAAAAAAAAATAGGTGAGATGGGCTGCCAGTGAAAACCAACCTTGACCGCTTGACCGTCATAATGAGTAGCCGCTGCGTTGCCGGTGACTGCTGTCACAGTGAGTACCCGCTGCGTCACCGGTGACTACCGTCATAGTGAGTAGCTGCTGCATCCACCGGTGACTGCCGTCACAATGAGTAGCTGCTGCATCGCTGGTAACTACGGTGGACAGGGCTTTCCAGATGAACGGCAGGGGGTGGGGGGAATGAACTAAAGTTTTTTTTTGTTGCTTTTGTCAATTGGGGGTTTTCTACAGGAGGAGACAATGACTTCAGGTGGGTCCCACCGTAAACCGTGGTTTTCAAACCACGGTTAAACCTCGTCAGAATGGCGCTACGTGGCAGGTTTTCATTGGTCCTCACATGGTTTTCATGAAAAGCGTTCTCACACCATTCTTGCTCACTTGGTAAAACATAATTGCTAGGATAAGTGTTGTTCATATTTACAGATTCATCCTTAATTAGACTTGAGGGGTTTGTATTTCTTTTAGTTGTCTTGTTTGTTATCTTGAGCTACCAACTAGTGATGCATATATGGAGACTATATCATGGGTAGTTTAGATAGCCTACATGATACTTGAGAAGATGCAAATACTCGGCAAAGAATCCAATACCTTTAAGTGGGAAAATATTTAGTTTATGAAATACATGATTTGATTGGATAATAAAATCTTATACCAGTGGTTTTGAAAGTGAGTTTGCTAATGATTTCAAAATTAATTTATTATGAAAATAAATTTATTTTAAAAATATTTTATCAAATAAATGATTTAGAGGTCTAATCAATTCATTAGGTTTCTAATGATCATGTTCTAATGACCAATGGATTTAGACAATGATTATTTTATCATCATGAGGAACATTAAGGAATATTGTATAGTATGACATATTTATGAAATTTTTGTAAGTAAGGGCGTCATTGTTAACTTCATATCTTTAAGAAGTTAATTGTAATATGTAACATGTATTATTGTAATTAGTGGTGTCTCAGTTTGTAATTAATAAAAGATAGAGTGTATTTAATGTAGTTTAAAATAAATTAAAGATACTAGGCCCCATTGTCTAAGGATAAAAACCCATAAGGACTCCACACCCCCTAAGGTTACTTTAGCTTCTCAAAAACTCTATATAAATAGAGTTAGCCATTTTCAAGATTGATACTATGACTTTTTTGAACATAAGAGAAGTGCAAAAAGCTATAGAGCAAGTGTGAATACTTTGGAGATTAAATTAGACCATCATCTTGTGTCTAGTTAAACTATTAAGGTATTATTCTTTAACTTTCTTGATTTAAATCCTAGTATTTCATATGATGATTATAAGAGTATTATAATTAAGTTTCTATTTTTTATGAATTTTTTGACAAATAAATAAAGAAATAATGATTTTCAAATAATCAAAACAACAATTGGTATCAGAGCCTCTATATGCAACATAAGATTTAATTTTTATGATTTTTGGGTTTAGTTCTCTTTTAAATTATGATAGATACCATTAAAACACATAAAAAAATTCTGAAAATAATTTTTAATGGTGGTTTATCATGAAATTTAAAGATAAAATTTGTTTAGAATGAATTTAGGGCATGTTAAAAAAAATGATAATTATAGGCTTAATTTAAATCAAATCAAAACATAGTTTGTTTTGTTTGAATTATATGAATGAATATAATGTTTAGAATCATAAAATTTTATTTTTATTAGTTGAATGATCATTATGCTCTTTCTCTTTTCTTTCTCTCCTCTCCCTCTTTTGTACCATATGTAGTCCCCTCAAGTAGTTTAGGATGGTTACAAAGATTTGATGACTGATGTTTGTTGAGCGGCTAAGCCAACTTAGCTTTGGAAGGGACCAATTATCTTTTGTGCAAAATACCTAGATTTGGAGTTGTATGCAACAAAATAGAAGAAAGAAAACAACAATCACACAAAGAACAAGACAATTTACATGGTTCGACATAAAGCCTACATCCATAAGCAAAAATGGTGAAACGGTGAGAGAGATTTCACTATGATCGAAAAAGAGATTACAATGAACAATGCGGTAGTATGAAACCAGAGTAACCCTAAATATAAACCCCCAAAACCTTATTCTCCAAGAATCAGATTAAACCCCAAATCGGGTCAAGAATGCGGGTTAAAAAATTTTGGCCAGAGGTTTTGTGTCACTCACCTTCATCCATAAACAGGTCATATTGGGTTTTTATTTGGATCGTCATTCAAGTTGAATTCTAGACACTTACCCAACATTATCCATTTTTCTGTGACCATGATTGAGGTCATTTGTTGTACTCAATCTAGATCCTTGTTGGCTTTTTATCAAAATTATTTTTTTTTATTACTTCTTGTGTTAAACCTGTGTCTTTTTTCTTAACTTAGAGGTTGTGTAAATTGGTGATTAAGATGGGATAGGGAGAAGGGTGTTGGATTAGGATGGTTTATGATTTTCTTAGTATAAAAATGGTCGTTGTCTCATTACTAAACTTTATTTTTATGTTTGTAATAAGTTCTTAGTTCTTAATGATGGAGTATAATTCAGTTTCATTTTATTCTCCATGTATTCAAAAGAGTCACTGAGTCAAATTAAACCAAGCTGAACCAAGCCTGGCTCAATTCAAACACAACTGGATTAGACTAACCCTAACCAATTGCCACCATTCCGGACTAGTGCACAAGCAACATCAACCAAACACACATTTTCTTTTTCTATATATGTATCTCATATTTTTCTTTTATTCTTTTTTTTATCCCTTTTCTCTTATCTTTATTTGTTAACATTGTATTGTAAATTTTAGGTGGTTTAAAGTATGTGTCATACCATTCTATTTGTACTAAACTTTTCTTTGATTCATTTAGTTATGAGGAAAAGCGGCTTAAGGTGTGCTCTCATAATCACATTTTTTTTTAATAAATTATTAATTTTTCTTTATTAAATAACATGTAAGTATATCATTTTTAATTAGATAACATGTTTTATATACATTACACACACATGCACTAGTTAGTAGGGAAACCACATGCACAAGCATGACAATTTCCAAAATTATACATTCTCTCACATACCATACATAGAAATATAGACCATAAATTTGAACTAGTTTAAGTAGGTAACCGTGCTTGCGAATGGACTAAGGTTTCTAACACCTTCTTTATTCATAATCAAACCACTTACCCAAGTTCTTTGAGTTGACTAGTTTAATAGGAGTTTGACATCTTTAAAATGAATTTTAAAATAAAATGATTTTTCTTCCAAAAATAAATGTTCATTCACGTCTTAAAAAATACTAATGGTGACTCCTTGTCATTGACAGTTAGGCCCATAATGAGTGGACTTCTTTTCTAAGAAGCCCAACCATCATGCAAAAATTAAAACTCACATGTGTTTTTGTTAATAGATATTTTAATATTTTATTTGGGTGTTGGGATAAACATTTTTTAATTTTTCATATACTTTTTACATTATTTTTATCAAGATTTCTTCATCTTTACCAATTGTGTTTATTTATCTATTTGTTTGCAATTTTTTTCTCTTAATGGTATATAAATTTTGTCTTAATTAATTTCTTATCCTTGATTAGGAAGTGCCAAATTATTCTCTCACTGATGTATTGATGGTATTGTTGTCATTGATTGTGTTATTGATAGCAATGAAGGCTGTTGAAGGGTCAATGAAGTGAATTCTTGAGTTAACAAGGAAACCTATGGACTTATTAACGAGGTTTTTTCTTCCAAGTCAACTGACATGTCGACCAGGCTCATTTTTGCAAATGCACTCTACTTTGAAAAGGCCTCGAATGAGAATGATGTTAATTCAAGTAACAATTACATTAATATGTTAAATGATATTATAGCTAACTTTAATAATAATAGCAATTATGATAGGAATGATAATAATTTTAATAAAGATGAAATAAATATATGCATAAATAATAATGAAGATAACAATAATAGTAATAATGAAAATGGGAAAAATAGAGGATTTTTAGAAGCAAATAGAAAAGGAATACATGATCAATGTATTAATTTAAGTGATATAGAAGGAGTAGATCAAATCATTATAAACTCAACACAATATACAAATAACAATAGTAATATTGTCAAGAATAATAATAATAATAACAACAATGATAACATTAATAACATAATAATTAATTTCGATGGAATAAATTATGGAATTTGAATATTCCTTTTAAAACAAAATCCCTTATATGGAAAATTTGTAATAATGCAATACCAAGAAAAAAACAACTTGAGGAAAAGAAATATAAATGTGGACCCAATTTGCCCTATATGTAATGAACACAATGAAACTATACTACATAGTCTACTAACATGCTCAATAATTGAAAGAGTATGGTCTGCAACCTCATTATCATTAAGAGTAGCATATCATAATGAATAAAATTTTAAAAGATTGGATATAGAATTGGTTTAAAGGCGATGAAATGAAGAATAAAGACAAAAAAATGGATGTGTGAAAGAATTTCTATATATTGTTGGCAGACTTGGAAAAATAGGAACAAAATGGTTTTTGAAGATAAACAATTAAATATTGACTTAATTCTATCTAATGCATGCAAATTAATAAAGGATCTTGAGACAATGAATCGGGATCAAGAATAAGAAAAAGCTGAAAAAAGTAATTGGGTGCTTGAAGGAAGATTTTATGAAGATGAACTTTGGTGGAGCTCTTTCAACAAACAAGCAAAAATCTAGATTGGGAGTTGTGATAAGAGATTCAAGAGGAAAGGCAATTATGTGTAGAGTAAAACATATACATTAGTGTTCATCTCTACTAGCAAAATATGAAGCAGCTTTACTTGGACTGCAAACAGCTACAACTCTAGGAATCAAAAAGCTTGTGATGAAAGGAGATTCAAAAAATGTCATCTTGGCGTTGACAAGAGACTTGGAGGACTATGTTAGTGAAATTAGACTATGTATGACTAATTGCAAAAGACTTATACAAGTTTTAGATATAGTTATTACCCATCATTTTAGTAGAATAAAAAATAAAGTGGTCCATTTAGTGGTAAAAAGTAGTTTTGATAATAAGGGAGAATATCTTTCTAGAGGAATTATTCTAAAAGAAATTCAAGAAGCAATAGATGTAGAATCGAACCTTTGTAAAGCTTCTACTTGAGAAATGAAATCAGGTTTTACTAATAAAATGGAAGTGCAATTAAAGTGTCCGTCATGACTAGCAAGAAGGAGTTTGTTTGCGCTCATGATGGTTTCAAAGTCATTGGGACTTTTTATAAATAAGGTGAAGAAGAGAAGGGCTTCTCCATGTAAACGTTTCTACCATATTAGCATATTTTTGTATATCTTCCCTTGTTTTTCTAGTTTTCCATTTATCCCCTTATTTTTCTAGGATGGGTTCCACTTGTACCTTTGAAAAATTGATGTTGGAAATGGACTTTTGATCTCGTCTAATGATAGGCCTGGACCAGTATATTTAGGTACAAGAGAAAACATGGTCCTAATCAGTTTTATGTTCCCTCTTTCAATACATGCTCATAAAACACGCGACACACACCAAGCCTGTTTGAAGATAGTCCCATGAACTATTCCAAAGCATATATTGAAGCTCAAGAGGGTTATTCCTTGGTGCACAAAGAAAAAAAAGAAATCGTATCAAGACACAATACAACTTGTTCCCAATATTTTCAATGATCCAAAGAAAATTTATGAAAGGGGGGAGGGGGGGGGAGACACCCACAAAACCCCCTTCTTCACCTTCATTTCTCCATCAATCTCAAGTCCCACTCTTCTCCAATCCACCCAAACATGTTCCCAATTGTTTATGTTCCTAAACTTATGTTTGGCACCACATTGTTGCTAAATGCATTTTGAGTGTTGAGTTGCATGTTGATCACACCTTCCTAGCATGTATTTAAACAAGGTCTAGGTCCAAGGAATATTTTTGTATTCAACCATATATAGACCTTATGGCCCATATAAATTTATTACATTTATGTCATTGTTTATATTTTATTTGTAGGATACAAAAATGATGTAATATAGGAAGCCCCTCACCCTCTTCCAATGATTAAAAAAGCTAAACAAACTACTATTAGAATACTCTTCTTCTCAGATTGAGGTTCCCATGAAGGTACTAGTAATTTCTAATTCCATTAGAAAGGAATCATGGATAAAAGGTTGAATAAAACTTAATTGTGATGCGGTTGTGGTGTTCTAATAGTTGTTTGTTTAGCTTTTTTTAATCATTATGATTGTAGACACAAATTTTGTGCCTAATCCGCAACACAAAATAAATGTAACAAATTCAATAAATGAATGTTTTTTAATAAATGGATGGATTACAATTCTTTGATTTTACACTCTTTTACAAAAAGAGTAAAACCTCTAATTCTTTGTCAATGGGATCCAAGGGCCTGACGGCGTATTTCTCGGATTTAGGTGTTGATGATGCTTGACTGCAGGGAAATCACTTCTCTTTGGGGCTTCGTGCTTTATCCAAAAAGGAGAAAAGCATTGCAAATGTCGCTCTCAGGGCCGGATTTGTAGTGTATCTCTGAGATGCAAGAAGTTTTCTTCTCTCTAGTAACGAACTTGTTGTTGATGGAGAGTCTGAAAAGTATGCCTTGAGTCTTCAAGCCTTTGGAGAGCTCTAGAAATGCTTTAGAAGTCTTCTTCTCTATAGAACTTCTTACTTCAAGTCTTTAGCCCAAAGGTCATTTCTTTATGTAAAATAGGGGTATTTATAGACTTAGGGCTAAAATCTTGTCAAACCCTTAATTAGGTGTTGATTAGATGTTCTTACCCATTTTAGTCTAAAAGAGTGATTGCACATTCCTTGTTTGGAGAGAAGTGCGATTTATGAAATTATTTGTATTCCATGAGTGGCATAACCTTCCTTATTTACACAAGAGAATCTATCTTTAATTTTATTCAAATCTCTCTCATGTGGGTCCCATGCAAGCTGTTTGGGCTTGTTAATGGGTTTAAGACTTGTGAGTTTAATAGTTTTATGGGTCATTGTTTAGAAACCTGAACCAGACCCAATTGACTTGTCTATGTAACTAAGTCTTTTATGAGTTGGAGGCCCATGTATGGATTTTGGGTATTTTGTGTAGATTTATGGGGTGTAGGCCCTTAATTGCAATTTGTGCAAATCTTAGGTGTCTATAGGAGAATGGTCTCATAAAACTTGTTTGAATAATTTACATGTTTTGGGATAAAATGGGTTTTTTGGGGAAAGCATTTGGCAATAATTTGGTCTAGATTGAGCTTATCAAACAGTTGGTCATCTAGGGGAAAGATATCTCAGTGAGACTTTACAAGGTAATCAGATTTTTGGGTATTTGGCAATTGGTATGGAATTGTAACTGGTTGTTTACCTTTTGATGTTTGAGGGGTATTGCCTCCTCAACTCATTTTTGCTACAAGAACTCACAAGTGAGGAAATCATGAAGAGAATTTGTAGATCCATTTATGAATTCAATGTCAAATTCAAAAACAGAAAGTAAAGCTTGCCATCATGCAAAAATTTGTTTTAAAGGTAAGTTTTTTACATCTTTTTGAAGAATTTCTTTGGAAGATTTGCAATCAATACGTAATAAAAATTTTTGATTTAAAACATCTGCTTGAAACTTTTGTATGAACAAAACAATTGCTAATATTTCTTTTTTTTTTTTTTACAGTTGAATAATTTTGTTGAGTTGGATTCCAAGTTCCGGTGGTATACCGATTGATTTGTCACCTAGAATCGGATGGGTTTGCAAGAGGATTCCTCAATATCCTAATTCAAAGGCATCTATTTGTATAATTTTTGGGTATTCGAAATTTGAGATGGAAAGGCAAGGGAAAACTTTGACATATTTTTTAATGGTTTGGATTGCTTGGGTGTGTGCTTCGGTCCATTATATTTTTGAATTTTTTTGTAGTATGTTTTGTAAAAGTTTTCTTTCTCTAATTAAATCTTTGACAAATTTTAAAACATAGTTTAAACATCTTAAAAACTGTTGTAATTGTTTTTTATCAGTTATTTGGTCTAGGAATTTATCAGCAAATTGAATGACTCTTTTGATTGGGGGTAATTGTTTGATTTTCGATATGATATCCTAAGAAATTGATTGAAATTTGAAAAGGTTTAAGTTTTCTTTCGGATAGGGATAAACCATTCTTTTGGACTATGTATTTTAGTAGGGCTAAGTGTTTATAGTGT
>JAOXJP010232236.1:0-10503 GCA_025762735.1 Platanus orientalis | reverse complement strand
ATTCAACTTGGACACCTCTATCTCTATAAGAATGACCTAAACTTAAACTACAAATTTCAGAAACTCATTAGAATCAAGGAAAGAAGAGAAAATAATGGATTTTGAAGATCTTTAGAGTAAAGTTGGGGATTTTGAAGAAAAAGATGAACATCAAATTTGAAGCAATTTCTTATCAAATCGAGTTAAAAGTAAGCATTACACATAATCTTTGACATGTTTTGATTTATAGAACTCATATAAATTGTTTCTACTCTATGTTTTGATGAGATCTATTGTTTTCATTGAATTCAAAACCCTAGCATTAGATTCCTCTATTCTTTGAATTTTATTTCTATCATAGCTATTGTCAATCCATATTGTAATCATTACACATAGCTTTTGATTTTTTTTATTCATAGAACTCATAGAAATTCGTTCTATTATTTCCAATTTGATAAAATTCCATTGTTTTTTTAAAGAGAAACCCTAGTTTTTTGAATTTTCTATTTTTCATGTTTTAGAACTCTTTAGATCTAATTTTAATGAATTTAATCCATTGAATATTGTTATTTTAAACATGTTTTGATTTCTAAATTATTATTCCTTGTTTTGAATGATTTTTCAAAGGATTTTCAATGTTAAATAAGAATCTGGCTTTTATTTGAAATTATTAAACCCTAATTTTATGAAACCTATAATTTAAATTGAATTAATAGACATAAAATATAAAATTCTAGCAGGTTAATGATAAAACAAAAATTTTCAAGTGTTGTTTTTGAATTGCTTATTCATGGAATTATCCTTAGGAGGGTCAGATATCCTCTTTTTGTGTTTTGATTCAAAGCATGATAGATATTTTGATTGTAATATTATAGAATTGTAACTTAATTTAATTATATGTGTAGAATTTATTGAATCCATTGTTAATGTTACTGGAACATGATTGAAAAATTGGAATATTGATAGTGAATCATTGTTAATTGAATTATTGGAAATATTGTTGTTGAACCTATTGCAAATCACTAAATATTGAACTCATTAGATTACATGGACCCCTTACCATCAAGAGACATATTATGAAACCTTGCACTAGGTTTGATATGTGTATATTGTTGTGCTCCTAGCATTGGGATTAACAATACCTACAACATTGGTACTTGGTCATCGGGTAACAAAATCATGATGAATATTGGCTATTGGTACCCAATCACTAGGTGACAAAACTTAGATGAAACAGGTCTATTACTGAACCCATCATTATTGGATAAGTGGAAACCTAAAGTTAAAAGAAGAATATTATTGAAACATAGTGAACATTAAAAAGAACCTAGTGAAACACATTGAATCAAGAAAACTAATGAATTAAAGCCTGATTTTAAATGTAAGACAAATCGTGTTTTGTCTGACCCATCTCATTCTATTGTCATTAGGTATGTGTCGTATTTACTCTGTCCTGATAGGACCTTTTTTTTTTTTTTTTTGGAGAAGAGTAGGATCTTATAGGTATTTTGATGAGGAGTAATGGATGGACTGCTATGAGATCGTGATTTACTTAGTTTTATTTGCATTGTTTAGTTTAGGTTTATTTATGTTTATTAGAAAGAGGCTTATTTAATTTTCAATTATTCAAAGAACAATGGTGAAGATAGTTAGCCACATAATAAGTGTCAACTGTTGAAGCAAGGCATTTCTTTTTAAATGGAATTACGTCATCCTTCTTTTTCATCCTCCTCTTCTTTCAAATCAACTTCTTCTTCCAAACTTGAATATTTGTATGAAATAAAGTGTCTTCCAGATGAAGCTAGAGTTCCTCCAACTGAATTCCCTGTTGTAAATCCATACTCTGTGTACATTAAACCCTCTTCTGGTTTTAAAAAAATCAATAACAAAACTCATAGACAAACCCACTCCCTCTTTAGTAAAAGAATATGTCCAGGCTTCCAAATTCAATAAGAATCAGGTTCTTGCTGACGGAGCAGAACACTTCTTTCCAGTCAAACTTCCTCGTGAGTATCTCCAACCTTGGCTTGCCCAGGGTTACACCCATATCCATTTTGGTGCTATAAAGATTGCTCTCACCTTTCATGGCCGAAAAGGCTTACCAGTGGCTTCTTATTTAGGGTTATTGGATACATGTTTCACCCAATACCAGCATGCGATCATTGGTAACATTCAAACTACTTTGAATTTTGGCACGATTTTCATCACCTTGTATCCAAATTTCAATCTTCCCCTAAATGACCCCCATACGTTCAATGCCCTAGCAGTCCAAGTCCAGATCATTGGTGCCCCTCAAATAGCTACTTCTTATGCTGCCACGGTCTATTACCAAGTTGCGTACAAAGTCCAGAATCACTCTTTTGATATTCTAGTACTAGAATTTTCCAAGATCGATGATGCACTATTCCTCAAAGTTGATACCAACAAGGTTCCTCATTGTACCTATGTGCCACGCCAGCTTACGACTGACCAATTACAGCTCCTTCTCCCAAACAAATGGATAACCAAATATGAAAATATCCACACCAAGTCTGAAATGGTTTAGTCCATAGTCCCTTTCTTTGTCCTTCATCCTAGAGAAAGATTAGGCTTCATCTTCCTCTTCTCCATTTCCAACAATGGACCAACTGATGTTCCAACCCTTTAATTCCCTTGAGAACTAGATGCTATACCAGCTTCAACACAAAAGGCACCAAGCTGTTACTTGTACATGTGAAGAATGTGAAGTAGATTATATGGATGTTGAGTTAGAACTCGAGGCAAAGCACCGACTCTACCCAAAAAGGTGCCATAATAAGAATTCCCCACAACAACTCCTTTAAGATTGATATGAGGTAAGAGACCGAGAAGTAGGCCTCCTTGGTGATCCATCTGGAAGGTTCGATTATTATGTGCTCTATCCCAGAAAGAAGCAACTCCTTGATGCTCTTCCTCTGGATGAATGGGGAATGAAATTGCCTCCACAACACAAGCCTCCACACCTACACTCCAACTTTATTATTGAAAGGCTTTAGCCCTTTTAAATAAGCCCCAACCCTGTAAGCCATCATATAAACCCTCATCTGCACCATTAGTGGAGTGCTTTATGTTTTATCTAGAATCCCACCAATATAAGGAGCAATTTCCACCTCTAGAAGAATTTGATCACCCTCAACAATGAGTCAAACACAAATGGAAGATAAAGACTCTATCTGTAAAAAATGCTGATGGTACAAGAAGAAATATTTGTCCGACCGAAGTTGCATTGAATTGGCAGGCAAAAAATGTAGTTGCTCAGAATCAAACCATGAAGTAGATTCTAAAGAGCCAAGAAGAAATGTCTCAGACAATCACTAGAAAACTGTCTACTATTGAAGATCTTGTCTTAGAAGTTAGACAGAGAATAGAAAAGGTTGAAAAAGAGATATACATCATTGCCACTACTATCAAGGAATTTTTAGTAGCATCTCAACAGATTACTTCAAAAGAAGCAGAAAAATGACATCTCCAAAATCAGCTCCGATCACTTGAAGAATCATCATCATCATCACCATCATCCTCATCTTTCATCTGCCATAGAGACACTTTACAACCCATATTTACACCTCCATCTACCGAATCCTTCTTGTCCAACCTTCCCACAACCCTATAACCTTTGACAGCACCTGCCTACTAGACCCAAAAGGCTCAACAACCACTACTATTTAACCAACACTTATATGACATGTATCCAGCGTCATACCATCATATCATCAAACCCCGTTATGCTACCACAACTGTTTCTCAACCTCTTCCTCAACCTGAACCAGAGCCCCCTAAACCCAAACCAAAATCATTGGTTGACCCACCAGACCCCACTATTGGAGCCTCCTCTAAACCATATCCAGACATGTTGCCCATGGACCTATCTGAATCAACTAATCCCATATCTTCCTTCCTAAAAAACCTCTCCATTACATCTCCGGTGCTAGAGCTAAATGCAGTATGTGATCCAGATTCCTCTGAATCTGATCTTTCTCTTGATCTGCTAATGCATGGTCTAATGGAAGAAAAACCACAAATTGATGATCCCATGGCACCGCCCACTCCAAACCAGCCCAATATTCCCCCAACACAATAGAGACGAGTTTTCCCCAATACCATAGACTTCAAAATACTTTCCTCTATTGATGATGTTCTTCCATCCCAATGGCATGATCAATTTCTTCAAATGATTGCTTGGATAGATACAGAAATACAGGCTCTTGATGCCTAGCTTCATCCCACTTTAGTCAAGTTCACTGCTCAACTTAGTGGAAGACTTATAGAATGGTGGATTAATCTTGGTGAATACCGACAATTGTAAGTTCTCCAAGCCACTTCTATTGGTAGCTTTATCTTCATCCTCCATAATGAGTTCCTCGGTGCAGTCACTCATTAAATTGCCATCGCTAGAGAAGAATACCTTAGTATGAAGTGTTGTTCTTATAAGCACAAAGATCTTGAATGACATTATAACATGTCAAAAAGGTTTTATCTTCTTGGAGGAATGGATGATGCAAATCTCAAACAGTCTGTTTTGCACTCTCTTCTAGAATAACTTGGCAATGAAGCCTACAAGCTTCTTAAAACAAAAGGTATTGGCCTCCAAAATGCATCTCTTGGTGAAATCTACCAGAATTCCCTCCTAGCATTAGAAAAGCTATGCAACCAAAAAAAATTCCTCAACACAATTGCGGAAATTGGAAGAAAATTCAGAACCGCATGCGAAAGGATTGACTTATCTATTAAATGTAAAGATAATAAAAGCTGTGTCTGCCCTTCTCATAAGAGGAAGCATTTCAAGAAAAGATTTGCTGAAGATCTTCCTTAGAACTTTCACCCCAAAAAATTCAAGAAAAGGAAATGGAAATTCCTATCCAAAAAGAAATTCCATGGAAAGACCAGCTCAGGGTGCTTTATCTGCAATCAAAAGGGACATTTTGCTAAAGCTTGCCCCTGAAAAAGGAAAAAAGAATAGTTTTTCTAGTAACTTGTTCAACATGTAGACCTGATAGATTTCTCCAATGTTGAATCCGTATTTTTCCTCATTGAGGAGCGAACCCCACAGTCTCTATTTGCTATTTAGGTTCCTGACAGCAGTAGTGACTCCTCCAGCTTAGACGATGAGCAGTTTGTAACTCATGGCATTAACAGTATTTTTGCCACCTCTGGCCCTTCCTTCCAAAATCTACCAGTCTCGGTAGCCCAAGTTTCCATCCGTCTTTCTAAGTATGCCAAACCCTTTACTGTGATTGCATTTTTCGATACCGGTGCTACTGCCTCCATTGTAAATCCTAAACTCCTTCCTCCTTCTCATTGAAAACCTTTTTCTCAACAATTCTGAGTGGCTAATGGCGCTCATTTGAAAATAGATCAAGTTAGCAAACCTATTCTCATCCAATTGTTCCCCACTCTCACAATCCAACATCAAGTCCTTGGATCTTCACTCTCTAGAAAAGATCTCATTATTGGATTTGACATCATCCATAACATTCCACATCTTCGATAGACCTCTAGAGGACTAGGATACAAAGAATATTTCATTTCTTAGTCTCCTATTCCCAAACTATATATCCACCACCTTGACCTGGATCCATTTGCCTAAATCATAGCTTCAATCACCTCTCAATATTGTGCAAATTCCCACAGTGAGTTTCTTAGTAAACATCCAAACCCTCTCTGGCAAAAGCCTCAATTCTTTATCCACCTCCCATTCAAACTCAATGAGAACATTGACCCTACTAAAGCAAGTCACCGAGGCATGAACCCAACTCACTTTTCCCTCGCTGTCCAAGAGCTTCAATAGCTTAAACAAGATAGGCTTATCGAACACACTTCATCCCCATGGGCATGTGAAGCCTTTTATGTAAATAAAAGAGCAGAACAAACACATGGTAAACTTCACCTTGTCATCAATTATCAACCTTTAAACCATTTTCTGGCAGATGACAAATTTCCTATACCATAGAGATCTTCATTGTTCCAACATTCGACTAATGCCCTTGTATTTTCCAAATTTGACCTCAAGACAGGGTTTTGGCAACTTGGGATCAATTCAGCTAACAGACCCAAAACTGGTTTCTCTATTCCTAACCACCATTACCAATGGATTGTCATGCCTTTTGGTCTTAAGAATGCTCCTTCTCATTTCTAGAAAGCCATGGTTTCCATCTTTCAGCCAATTCTGAATAATGTTTTAATTTATATTGATGATATTTTGTTGTTCTCTCTTAATCAACAAGCTCATCTCGATCTACTTCAAGCTTTCATGAGCATTCTCCAAAAATATGGTATTATGCTTTCTATGAAGAAAATGCTTATTGCCAATGCAGAAGTAGATTTTCTTGGCATGCATATCTCTAATGGCCAATATCCCTTGCAGCCCCACATTTCCAAATCATTGCAAGAGTTTCCGGACAAACTAACATCTGTCAAATAGATCCAACAGTTCCTTGGACTTATCAATTATATGGCTGATTTCATTTCTAAAATTGCCAGGTATCAAGGATCACTCTCCCAGTTCCTAAAAAAGGAACCACTTCCATGGAATCAAACCCATACTGATGCTGTACGTCACCTAAAACATCTTTCTGAGAAACTTCCCCCTTTACAAATTCCAAGAAATGGTCACTGAATTTTACAAACAGATGGCAGCAAAACCCAATGGAGAGCAGTTCTTTTTAAAGAACTTAATGGCGTTAGAAACCCTTGTGGATATAAGAGTGGAATATTCTCTAATACTAAACAAGAATATCACTCCACCTTTCAAGAAATCTTGGCTGTGAAATGAGCCATTGAAAATTTTCAATTCCATTTGATTGGTCACCATTTTACGGTTGAAATGGACATGAGTTATTTTCCTTGAATGTTATAGTTTCAAAAAAACTTTTGCCCCATCCTCAACTTCTTTGATGGCTTCAATGGTTTTCCCGATGGGATTTTCAGATAAAGAATATCAAAGGAACCACCAATATTCTTGCTGACTATTGTTCCCGTAAACCCCTTAAATCCCTCATGTCAATCCCTATGGTATACCCTCTTGAACTCGTCCATGATCTACCATTTGAGGTTCAAACCAAAGTTCTTGAATTTCTTTAAACCAAAAGAAGCCACTCCAATTTTCATAGATACCTTGAGATCTCCATTTTTCATTATGGTTGAATTTTCAAGCATCTTCCCCATCCAGAATACCTGTACCTTATTCTCCATTGTATTCGTAACTATTACCATGTTCTTCTAGAAACCCTCTGCTACCTCTTTACAGCCCACACTATAGCCTTTATCTTTGACATTCCTTGTTTATATGCCTACCTCAACTAATGCATTATCAACCCAGCCCTTACCATACACCAGGCAGGATTAATGAAATGGCTCTAATGGTTTCATCTCATTACAAGGTGGTAGCAAATGCTCCAAGTTCATCATCAGAAGTATGCCATCATCTCCTTTAAGAACTCCACTGACATTATCCGAGATGATACATCTAAAATGATATACTACACTCATGATGCCTAAGCACAACTGATCCAATGGTATTCTTACAATCTAGCAGAAGAATATGATTCCCATTTAGCTGACTGGGTCCTCTTCAAGGACTATATGAGTACTCTCAATCACCAACACTATGCTGAGATTCCAGCTCTCATTGCAATAGACCCATTTGAGGACCCACAACATCCAATTTCATAGTGCCTGTATGACAATCTCCTGGCTTTCTTTGACCACATAAGATTCCTTGGTGATAGCTCAGTGGAATTATCTCCCTTTGTCGGCCATTGGAATGACCCAGCCGACACTGATAGTGACTGATCATCCACGTCATCCATCTCTTATGAATATCACATGTCTTCACATGATCTTTAGCTGATTAAATTCATGGTTGTGATAATAGTGGCTTAATATTGAAAATCTTCCACTGTAATTGAATGAGCAAATTAGAATGTGTATATATATATAAAGAAAAATGGGCATTAACATCTAGGTTATAAGTGAATGGTTTTGGAAGTTTATTGTTGCAATTCAAAATCTGTGATCCGTTGGCGTGTGGTTTTGGGGCCTGACACTTTGCACCTGATAACTAAATTGCTTCTATTTGAATTAACCTAAATTCCATTAGAGTTACATCATCTATTTAAGGATGATGCATCCTTAAATTAAGGAGGATTCTCTTGTTTGGAAAGGGAGAAAGAGTAAGAAGAACAAGAAGGAAAGAAAGGGAAGAGGAAAGGAAGACGGTTATGGAGAATTCTCTAAAAAGCACAAGCCTATCCACCATAGGTATCTCTTCCTCCATTAAAATTCACTTCATAAAATGTTTAATATGAATTTTTTTAAAATTTGATTAGCCAACTTAATTCATGGTAGCTTTTCGTGTTCTTCATTGTTTTGCCTTAAATTTCTTCATGATCATTGAATCGTTGATAGATTTTGTTATGCTTGCTTAATTTGTCAAGAATTTTCATTGAATAATGTGAAATTGGGTTTGATATCAATTTTTTTTCTACACGGATTCTTGTAGATCTTGCATGCATAGACAATTTTCTTAGATCAACATATTTTTAATGGAATTTTCTTCATAATTATATGATATCGAATAATTTTATGTATTCATTGGTTAATTTGAGTTCATTTGGAGTTTGTCTTAGCAATTGGCCTTTGAGTTCACCAAAACTCTTGAATTAAAGGAGTTTTGGTTAACTCCAATGGATCCAAACAATAGGGATATATTAGAGATTTGTCAATCAATATAGAGAATGGAAATTTTATGTTTTACTCATTTTCCTTTTTCTGTTACAATTTCCATTCAATTAATTATATCGAGATGTCATTTTGAAGTTTTGTGGTTATGAAATTGTTGTGGGAATGATTGGTTAGATATTTATGAAGTAAGTGTGTAATTCTAAAGAGATTCCTATTTTATGGTTTTAGAAATCAAAATTGAGCATATAAAAAAGGCTTGAACCCATTTGGAGTGCAGTTGGCAATGTTTTGGAGAAAAAAATGAACAACAAAATGCATGCATAAGTAAAGTGGTCTAAGAACTTCCTCCTGGGGAATGCTCTTTTTTAGGACCTACAAACAACCACCCATACTTGGTGGGTGATTGTTTGAATGACTGTTGGCTCTCAGCCGGGTGGTTTTCTGAACAACTGCCTCTAGGGGACTATGATTGTTTGAATGATCACCAAGGCCCACACCCTCAGGTGCAGTAGTTCAAACGACTCTCCAAAGCTTGGGTGTCACTACAGGCTACAGCCGTTTGAAGGGATGGTAGCCCCAATGGAATCAGGTGCAATCCTATGAATAGCTGCCTCCCTCTGAATCATCTTGAACTTTGAATTTTTTTTTTCAAAATGGCCCTATTAGTCTCCCCTATGACTTAGTTTGCAAAGTTCTAGTGCAATCATAACAATGAATAAAAATGGATACGGGAGGGGATTTATCATAACAAGGTCTAAGTAGGGATTTAATTATAGAATATAGCTTAAGGCAATAGATCTTGGTGGAAATATGTGGATGCATACTCATATGGGGTTGTTTGTCATGCCCTAAACCCAGACCTCTTTAGGGTCTTAGATCCAGAGTGTGACATTAATCCTCTTCACGTCACTTAACTTTTAAACCATTTGGTCGCATCTCATATGCTTACAATATTTGTTCATTTAACATATGTAACGGCTAATAACATTACTAAAATTCAATCCTATCAATTTTTTATTCCTTCATCACCCCTCTTCGAGTACTAATGATAACATTATGCAGTGGAATATATTTGCATAATAAGCATTTCTCATTTTACAACAACAATATAGACATTAACATTCATTCTCCAAATGCAGCAGAATAAAATCCATACATCAAATACGCTATCCCTTAAAGCTTAATTCCTTGCTACCATAAGGATGAAATCTCCAATTAAGAACCATCATCAAAAAGAAAATTTCTTATAATCATATGGTAAAAGAAATCTAGTAACCAAACTTCCACAAAATAAAATAGTCTCAATGGCCAAGCACATGTTCAAGTGCTAGGAGAATCAATTTTGATTAAACATTAAATTCTCAAGCTCTTCCTTCTTCTAAGTCACCAAGTCCACTAAGCCTCAATCTGAAAAATGTTGTTAAAGATGAAAAGAAGTTTACCGTTCTTGAACATAGAAATTAGTAAAGTTCATTAAACAATCACGTATCTACATATGCTTTCCTATGATCATCATATGAATCTTTGAGATCTAATCTTAAAGGAAGTTTATAATTACCTCAATGATTTCACCGGACACAAGAATCCAATCTGACCTAATTTCCAAAGTATCCACACCTGCTCTAGAATTCTCTATGCTTCTCCCACTTCCAGAAAAGTTACAGGACCCTATTTGAACGTGGGTACCTCTATATATAAAGTATTTGAGAAGCCAAAGTAACCCTAGGGGGTGTGGGATCCTTCTGGAATTCTTATCCTTAGGCTGTGGGGCCCAGTATCCTTATTTAAGTCAAACTAGAATAAGGACACCCTATCTTTTGTTAA
>JAOXJP010232235.1:0-24520 GCA_025762735.1 Platanus orientalis | reverse complement strand
TTCAATATATATATATAGATATATATATATATATATATATATATATATATATATATATAGACCAAACTTGTCACCCCTTCTGTGAAAAACCATGAGATTAGGATCTATACATCCTGACTATAGAGCCTAAGTTTATCCTATCACAGACAAATGACGCAATTTAATGGTTAAGAGGTCTCGTCGTAAATCCGGGATATTATTGCAATTTATTATGGTCACTTGCATTTAAGATTATGGAATGACACCATTTCACTTTACTTGAAGTCGTAAATGGCCACCCCTGAGTTACCTAACTTTTGTACCAGTTCATTGCCCTAGATATTTATGGTTGTGTGTATTCATGATGAGCAATGCTAAAGTGCCTCCCTTACCCTTGACTAAGTCCATTCCACTATGCTTTAAGGCGCTCCAATGCAGCTCATTTGAGTGTTGCTCTCACCAGAGTGATTGAGTGGTGAAAAAAGTGTTTAGGCGCAATCAATCACTTTATTTGTATCTTCTTTTGTGCCAAGTGATTTTATTGACTTTATTTTCGCATTGTGCTCTCTCTGTAGTGAGAAGGAAGGGAAAAAATTAGGTGAAAACAAATCTTGTGAAAACTGTGTGCGGACATATCAGCACCGGAAAGTGATGAGTGCCCCCCAAAAAGTGTAAATCACTTTTCGGTATTGATGCATCAGCCCCTCTAGTGCCATTTGCACAGTTTTCACGGGATTCGTTTTCACATAATCCAAGCCAAGAAGCAAATTACAGAGGATCCCATGTCACTTTAAGGGGTTTGTAGAGCAGCATCAAGTTTTATTCCTATATTTTTTTTGATAGGAAACATTTGTGGTTAATTTATTAGTAGGTGAAGATGGGTTTTGAACCTAGATTTGTGGTTCAACACCCACAAACTTTACTAACTTAGCAAGTCGGCATCTTTAGTTTTATCCTTATATGTAGTTGTCCACTCTTGCATCAATGGCCACCCTGATAGCATTAATGAGAAATGCTACCTGCTTGTATACAAGATCAAGACAGGCTTAGGGTACCTGAAAAGTCTTTTTAAGATTGCCCTAATTCTGAGTGCATTGCGGTAAAGGGCGGTCAAAGACTAGGGCAGTCTCTTAGCATTTCTAATTAGTGATGGTGGGGTGCTTTTGATGCATGGGTGGACTACCACATTTATGGATTAGACTTTAGTCAAATGCTACTCCTCTCAATGCACTAAAAAACATGGTCCACTAAGAAAGTGAACCTCTTCAAGTTTAGCATCAATTACTTTCTCAAAGTAGGCTCCCATTTTCTCGCTTTTTGTTTTAATCATTTATATTCATGTAAAGTGAACATATAAAGTATAAAAGACAAATTAAATCTAAGTGAAGTTGATTGATCTATGATTAGTTTAGTATTTACCTAATATGGTCTAAACTACGTTATTTTCCATAAGTACCCTCTTTTAATTCACATTTTCTTTCCAATGTCTTTCTCTTATACCTTAGTGGTTGGACTTTTTTTTGTGGTTTATTTATTTTTATTACTCTCTTAATAAGGCTAGGGCATGAGGTTTTTCTTTTTGACATGTTCTGGAGATTCCTTGGTTGGAACGAACTCATATCCTCTGCGTCAGGGAAAAAGTGTGCCGCCGTGAGTCGAGACACTATGGGGGGGGTGAGGCCCATATACTTTTCGCAGGCCCCACCCTCCCTTTGTATCTCGACTCGTAGCGGCGCAATAATTTCTCACCGCGGAGGATGTGAGTCAAACTCTCATAGTAAGCAAGGTGTGTGGTTGTGGACCACATGGAGCCCTTTGGAATGCCAACACAGGTGCACATACACTTATGGAGTCTAGCCTACAGACCTATTATTAGTCCTTTTATTTTCTTTTTTAACTCATAAAACAAGGAATGACAAAAGGTCCTCTACAGCTTAAAAAACCCTAGTGGCAACTAGTAGTGGTGTTTATGGCATGCCACATCGCCATGGGTTTTCAATTTGTGAGACCAAAGTTTAAAATTTTTGACAATGTGGCATGCACTCAGCACCACTGCTCTGCTCGTTGCCACTTGGTTTTTTTTTTTTTAATCTAGAAATGGCCCTTGGCAACAAGGAATGCAGATCGCATTGTTGAGAGTAAGGTTTTGATCTTGGTGGTAGGTTCTTCTCAATCTTGGAGTGTGAAACTTCAATCTTTAAATGTAAAAAATTGAAAAAGTTAACCTAATCCATGTGACATTTGAAAATTGAAACCTGCAGACTGACTCAGGCAATGGGTGGTCTCGGGGTTTTTATTCAATTCAGACACTTGGGGTGGGCAGTTGAAGAGTTCTGCTTCTGTGCATAGCTTTATAGAAACCTCTCTACAGAGTCTTCTGCAGTTCCAACGTCCTACCATTTTTTATTTTTTTTTTGGGTTTTTAAATGGTTAATAAGAAGAATAATTGTGATAGAAATAACAACTTCAAACTTCAGCATTGATGAGCTACGATGGTTTCAATTCTTACTAGTGGTGAATAGAGGTCCATTGCAATAGCCATTGCAGAGACCACGATCAAAAACATCTGTGAAGATCTAAATGGGTTTTTGGAGGTTAGCTGCTGAGATGACAAGATACTAGCATGGCCACTTCTCCCCAATCCACAACAAGATCCTCCTGTCACATTCATTCTTCTTCTGGATTACTTGTTGGTCCTTTTAACTTGACAGACATTACCTTATCTTTTTTTTTTTTTTGTTAGGTAAAAGAAATATTACCTTATATTCCTTTGATATTTGATCCATGGCATGTGGATCTCTAACCTTATCACATTAATTCAAAAAAAAAAAAAAAAATCAATTCAAAAACCATTTTGCTCATATGAATCATACTTCAAAGCTCCACAACTCTATAATAATTATAATAATAATAAAATAAAAGAAAAAACCCAATGAGACTTAGACTGACAAGATGCCAAAACCAAAAGACCAGCTTAGTTATTATAAAATTCCAATGGCTAAATAGCCAAACATACATACCTACTTGTTTGTGCCAAATTGCCAATATCGGCTCTTGTCTCCATGGGATTCTCATGAAAAGCACTTTGGTTTAGCTTTTAAGACAGCCTGTCTCATGGACCCCCATTTGACAGCAATCACAAGTTCCTAGAACATGCAATCAATCCAACCCCCAAAAAGAAATTGCATCCAAATTCCCATTTAGCCCTTCAATTTATATCAGATTTACCTTTGTAATTTACTATTTGAGTACGACAAAATTAGCCTCCATGAATTTGTTTGCTTGTTTCCAAAGTAAATGAGATAAAGCTTGTTTGTTTGCTTGTTTTTTCTTTGTCAATGAAAACTAGACAGAATTGTCACTTATACAGAGGTGGTGGTGATCATATGCAAGGAAATCTGGGAATTTACAGACGATTATTTAAAAGACTGTGACTGTGACTGTGACTGTGACTGTGCCTTCCTAAGACACCATTGGATGTTCCTCAAAATTTACACAAGGAATTTGAGAAGGGTTGTAAGAGTTATTAAGGATGAAGATAAGGAAGGAACCAAAAAAAGTTTCCTCATGCTATGTGGTCATAAGAGATGGAATCAACCAATCGAGTGTAGCAGCAGCATCACGACAGAAAATTTTGTATTCTTGTACCATTGGTGCACTGGACCGCAGGCAAGTATCTGTGTCTCCTCCTTTTCCGCATTGATGGAAGGGATTTGACTTGGGGCAAACGGCATGAGAACAATAAAGGTCATTGAAGACCCATATCATCATACAGTACAAATGGTGAAATGGGTTTCACGTTATCACCGTCGATGATTCTACCATTCAAGCTAGATGGGCATCGAAATGTAAAATTCGACTCTTTCAAAATTGTAGAGTTACCTGCACGTTCTCATTTGTTTGGTTAATGTCTCGAAATCAACTTGAGATGTAACCCGGACGAGAAGAAAAACCCGAATATGACTGGCTTGCCAAAATTTCTTGGTCTCTTTTATTGACCTATTTGGGGTTTTCATGATAGAAAATTTTGTATTCTTGTACCATTGGTGCACTGGACTGCAGGCAAGTGTATGTGCTTCCACTGCTTATCTTCAATTAATGAAAGGGATGTGACTTGGGGGAAACGGAAAAAGAGATATCACAGTAATTGAAGGCATACCGTACAAATGCTGAAATGGGTTTCACGTTATCACCGTCAATGATTCCAGCGTTCAAGTTAGATGGGCTTCAAAGTGTAAAATTTGATTCGTTCACGGTAGTAGAGTTACCTCCACGTTCTCATTTGTACCCAATCACCTACCTATATGTGGCTCGATATCCTTGCAGCGTCCCTTGTGCAACGTTCCACGAAACAAGACACAAGGGGATGAGGCCCATTCACTTTTGGATGTTCCCATCACTCCATTGAGGGTGATATTAACTCATTAATCATTCTCATTTGTTGGGTTAATGTCTTGAATTCAACTTGAGATGTAACTCAAATGATAAATACTCAAATGATGATACGGAGAAAAACCCAAAAAATATGACTCCCTTGCCAAAGTTTCTTGTTGGGTTAATGTCTTGAATTCAACTTGAGATGTAACTCAAATGATAAATACTCAAATGATGATACAGAGAAAAACCCAAAAAATATGACTCCCTTGCCAAAGTTTCTTGGTCTTTTTTTTTTCTTGATTTGATTAGGGGTCTGGATTCGACCTGTGGGAAATAGGGTCTTGGGGGTTTTATATTAGGGTTTTTTCAGTTTTTGTGTGACTGCCTTATTCATTGTAATTGTTATTTTAGATCATAGTGAAATCTCTTTTGTCATTTTTGCCAATGAACATACATTTCAATCCAAATCACGTAAAACATTTTGTGTTTTTGTGATTGTTGTCTACTCTCTTTTATTTTGTTGCATACGGTTTCAAATCTAGGTTTTTTGTATATCATTTATAGGAATCTTCATTCAATCAAGAGAGGAGAAAACTTTTTTTAGGGGGAGGGTATAAGAAGAAAAGGTTTAGTTTGGTCCCCAACATATCATTGGTCATCTTCTTCTTTTTTAAAAACAAACTATGGTGGATGTGTAGTAAAATGGCCTGTATTTTCCATTTTTAAATTTCACAAAGGATTTGAGTTTTCCATTTACACTTCTTATTAATGCATCCAAACAGCATAAATGCCAATTCCATCCATTCTGTTTTTGCACCACAATTTCACAAAACTAATCGAAAGCCAGAGTAGGTGGCGACTACCCATGTCCAAAGCAAACCTATCTGCAAGAATTTTGGTAGGAGAAAAAATTAATACAATTATTTTCTTCCTCTTTCTTTATCGGATGAGATTCTCAAAATGAGAACTTTTCCATAATTTTTCAAAAAATGCTATTATTTGAGGTTATAAGTTATAAAATAGAATTTGAATTTTGCACCACTTTAGTGGTCGGCTGCATTTCGAGGTGTCGGGTTCAAATCTATGTAAATTAAGATAGAATTTCCCAGCTTGTGCAGTTGAGCCATGGGTAGAACCCTTGTCAAACATTGTTTTGGCGATGGCATCCCAAAATGGGTCCACATCTTTGCCACTCTCCTCTCTTACCATGTAACAGTTCCAACACACTAGCTTTCTACTTGTTTATGAAAATCTCAAAAGAACTCAAATACCATGATTCATAAGAAAAATTTAGTAATATACAAAAAGTATGGTATGGTGTTGACATGACGAGGCAGGAAGGTCCCTGATTTAGATTTTTTTTCGCCAGTTCTCCGTGTGGCAAAAAAACCCGTTTGGAGAGGTTTGAAAATTTGTTTTTTGGTTTTTTTTTTTAATCTTCAAAATTTTGCAAAACCATCAACCGCATCAAGTATTGTAAATGAAAAGGCATTGATAAAAGCCAATTGATGGCTCCACATGAGTAAGGGAAATAAGAAAAAGGACTTGGGTTAAGGTAGTGAAAAAAGACATGAATAGAAAATAGGAAATAAAGCCAACTCCAAAGTATTTGGTATAGTAAGGTTGAATCATCTCTAGTAGAATGAAAAAAATGACCAAGGATGTTTAGGTAAATAGAAAAAGGTACTTATCTAGTATGAATTTACAAAAAGACCCCTTGTATAGTCGTGTAAATCACCCCTGCAATTTTATCAACCCTTGAATTGACCCTCAGATTGCATGCACACAAAAGATGTACGCATGGACCAAGGTGCGGGCACATCAGTGCCAAAAAGTGATAAGTACACCTCCAAAAAGTGTAAATCATTTTTCAGTGCTGATGTGTCCACACCCTGGTCATGTGCATGGTGTGTGCACAAAAGATGTGCACACGAAATCTGAACTCTTGATTTTTTTTTTTTTTTTTTCTATAACTTGGCTCTTGATTTTTTTTTTTTTTTGGGTGATATTACTGGACTCTTGAGTTGAACCAAGTAACTGGACATAGATTCAAGCTCTTTTTTAGCAAGGATAACCAAGAACCAAGCCAGGGTACCTTGGTCGTTTAAAAAAGGTTAGAAACGGAGATGGAAAAACCAGAATGGCATTACTGTAATTAATACTTAAACAGGGGCATTTCAAAATTTTCTGGATCTAGCAGCACCACGTACTCATTTTCATTTTCCAGTCACTAGACTCACTGCCACTTCTCCTCAAATAATAAAGAAAAAGTTGTGACAGTCACTGGACCCGCTGCTTCTATTCTCATTTACTCTGGTAAGAGGAGAGCCAAAGACAGAGGAAGGAGGGAGCGAGGCACTCTTTAACGTTCTTCTTTGATAGCTTACTTCATCAAGGTCGGAGAGCTCACAGTCTTCGATGATGAAGGCCATGTGGTAGCAGTAAATGCCGCAACAATGTCAGTTATCGCCTTTTGAACTCCTTCAGTCAAAACCCAATTCCTAAATCCAAAAATTTCCTGGGAAAAAACTCTGGTAGATATCCTCGAATGTCGGTTTTTCTTTGCAAATCTTTCTCATAGTTTTTTTTTCTTCATGGGTTATTCTCTTCTGTGCTGAAACATCAAAATTTCTATTTCAGAAGTTTTCTGCATTTCATAGTTTGTGAATGTACCCTGTTTACTTATTCTGGGTTTTTTTTGAACTTGTTTGAGCACCCAAAATTTCCCGAGAAACAGTTTTTGTTTGCCATCCGAGGTGGGATTTTAGTCCATCTCTTCTGTGTTTTCTACCTAGCGTTTTTCTCTATTAGTATTGAGAAAGTTCTCGTATTAGTATTGGAGTATTTCTCTGTCATTCCTCTGAAAGTGTTTCAAGGATTTTGTCGAACTTGGGTAAAGATCCAACAGAAAAAACCACTTTTTCTTCGAATTCATGGAAACCCATCATATTTGGCCAAAACCAGTCAACGGGTCATCCATGGAAGTTCTCTTTTTGTGCAATTTGGGTAGTTTTCCATGGTTCTTCATCTCTCTTTGAAAAGTCAACATTTCTTTCATCTTCATATCCTCCTTTCCCCTACTCTACATTCCCTAGATCCAACACATTCTGAGAAGAAACCCTTTTCATGCTGTTATTTCTTGTATTTTCTTTTCAATTTCCTCAGTATAACCATTTCCTAAACTCTCTTTAAAAGGCCTGGATTTCGTTGTTGTTTCTGTTTTTCTTCCTCTTCTTCTTTATCAATGGGATCTTCTAGTCCGTTTCTTCTAGTATGTCTTTTGTTGTTTCTCTTCATGTTCACTACCCATCAATTGCAAACCTCACAGACCCAAGTTCTATTGCAGCTAAGGAAACATTTGGAATATCCAGAACCGATGGAAGTTTGGAGTAATTACAGTGGAGACTTATGCTACTCACCTTCATCTTCGCAGCTAAGCATTGCATGCCAAGACAACTCTATAACTATGCTCAGAATTATGGGTGACAAGCCTGCTAAAGTTAGTGATTTCGAGGGATTTGCAATTCCCTCCCAGACTCTGTCGGAGAGTTTCTCCATGGATTCTTTCATCACAACCCTGTCGAGGTTAACCAACTTGAGAGTTCTTAGCCTAGTATCTTTGGGGATTTGGGGCCCACTTCCAGACAAAATCCACCGGTTATCTTCGCTTGAGCTTCTGGATTTGAGTTCAAATTTTCTATTTGGTTCAATTCCTCCTAAGATTTCTACAATGGTAAGGCTTCAGACATTGACACTGGATAGAAATAGCTTTAATGATACTGTCCCAGATTGGTTAGATTCATTACCGAATCTGACGATTTTGAGCCTGAAGAACAACAGGTTGAAGGGTCCATTCCCTTATTCAATAAGCAAGATTAAGACACTCACTGATCTTGCTTTATCCCAGAATGAGATTTCTGGTAAATTACCTGATTTGGGTAGCTTAACTAGCCTACACGTATTGGATTTGCGAGAGAACCGGTTTAATTCTGAACTACCTATCATGCCCAAAGGGTTGGTTACGGTTCTTCTCAGCAAGAATTCCTTCTCTGGTGATATTCCTCAACGATTTGGTGAGTTGGGTTTGCTTCAACACCTTGATCTATCATTCAATTTTCTCCAAGGAACACTGCCCGCAGCATTGTTCTCTTTGCCAAATATCAGTTATTTAAATTTGGCATCCAATATGTTAGGCGGGTCGCTTCCCCATCATCTAAGTTGTGGCAGCAAACTTGGGTTTGTCGATATATCCACTAATAGATTAACAGGTGCATTGCCTTCTTGCTTGAGCTCTATATCAGATGAGAGAGTGGTTAAGTTTGGTGGGAATTGCTTGTCTGTTGATCCACGACATCAGCATCAAGAGTCATATTGCAAAGAAGCCCACATAAAAAGTAAACAATCTGAAGGCAAAGGCATTGGAGTATTAATTGGTGCCATTGGAGGAATTGTTATTGTTATGATACTTCTGGCATATGGCTTTCTTGTTTTATGTAGAAGATACTGCCCACGAAAGAAATCCGAGCATCATTTATTGCCAAAAGCAGTGCCGGATAACTTGCCGGCAGGATTATCCTCTGGCCTACTTGCAAATGCGAGTAAGTAATCCATGTGAGCATCTCAATGATCTTTTCTTATTCCAACTTTCAGACAAGGTCATATGACCTCAGTTTCAAGTTTCAACATTTGTAAGGACATTTAATTTTGAGTTTGTTAAGATGTTTCTTAGGATCTTCTATGGTGGTTATTTATGTATTTTTCTGTTATTTCTCTTCAGGGTTCATTTCTCAAGCAGCAAAGCTAGGGACACAAGGTGTCCCAGTATGTCGATTGTTTTCTTTAGAAGAATTAAAGGAAGCCACAGACAACTTTGATCAGTCATCGTTTATGGGTGAAGGTTCAATGGGGAAGGTACCCATGTAAAACTTAGATTATGTTCTGGAAACTTAGATGTAATGTTTGATACGCTTTGATGTATTTGCTGATTACAACTTTTATAAGCTTAATGTAAAAACCACATGACAAATGTTGGAAATATCAGAAAACAAACAATGACTAATAGAGGAGAGAAAAAAAGACATTTTGGTACTAGATCATGTGTTCCCCATGGCCTCCAATGTATTCATTTTGTTTTCTATGTACTTACGTCTCATCATTGTTATAGTATGATGTTTCTTAGGAGTTATCTCAGCAATCAGTTATTCCTTGCAAAAAAAGACTTATTTTATCAACCTCTGGTTGCAGAAAGAAAAATACCTGCACAAAATATGCCCGGTGTTGTTGTATGCTGATTCCTGAAAATAGATCCCCACTGTGAACTTCATCATTGTGAAAAATCTGAATATTGCTTGATCCACCCACTAAAGCTCTTAAAACCATCTCAATGGACCTCTTTGTCTTTCTCCTTTTCTTTTCCAGCTCTACAAGGGAAGATTGGAGAGCGGGACCTTTGTTGCAATACGGTTGCTGTTGTTCAAGAGATGCTCTTTTCGAAATCTTAAACTTCGATTGGATTTACTTGCAAAGATTCGCCACCCACATTTGGTTTGCCTTTTGGGTCACTACATTGATGGTGGCAAACAAGATGATTCCAGCGTCAACAGGGTCTTTCTTGTATACGAGTATATTTCCAATGGAAATCTTCATACTCATCTCTCAGGTCAGTTTAGTATAGAACACTGTATAAACATGGTTCATTGGTTCAAGTGAGAGTCTGGGTCTTATAGATGGTACCTACCTTCCACAAGCAGGATATCCATGCCCTGGTACTAATACAATGGGACCTTCCATTTCATGGGTCCCACCGTAATTCTCTTTGGTCAAATATCGAACCAATCTATAAGTTTGTAATCATCGTATATGGCCTTATGTTGATGGTCAAAGAATTCAGTAAGGATTCATAAAGAAGTCTACAGGTCAGATGCTTATGATGATCAAAATTGGCTGATATTTGTCCTTGGTCTATTTGGGGGGACTACTTGTCTAGTGGTGGGTCGTGTAAGTCACATGTTGACATATTTTGTTAGTAGATAAGAACCTTTGAGCTATGGATTTAACCATCTACTATTCATAATACTTTATTTATTGGGGTCTGTTTAACTCCAATCTAACTACTCTTCTTGCAGAGGATAAACCAGAGAAGGTTCTTAAATGGTCAGAGAGATTGGCTGTTCTTATTGGCATTGCCAAGGCTGTACACTTCCTACATACTGGAACTAGTCCTGGTTTCTTTAGCAACCGACTGAAAACAAATAATATTTTGCTAGATGAGCATCGTATTGCAAAGCTGAGTGACTATGGGTTATCCATTATCACAGAAGAAATTGACAAACTTGAGGTAGGATTAGTTAATTGTTGGAAATTACTATACACCTTGCACATAATTTCTGTCTTAAGTGGTTATTGACACAAATGTTCTACTTGGTTTGTAGGTGAAGGGAGAAGGCCGCCAATGGTAAGGGTCCTCATTAATCAATTTCTTTATTGTAAGATATCTCTTCTGTAGGTCCCATTTAACTGGGCTCAGGTTGGGCCAGAGTGAGCCTGGGCCCAACTCATTCTTTTAATTCATGGGCTTGGGCTGGGCTGGGGCATAAATTCAGTTCTTTTCTCTCAGTCCATACCCAGCCCAGCTTTGATTTATGGGCTGAGGCCTGGCCCTGGGCTGGCCTGCGCTTCTCAGTTCTCACAGTTCAAAATGGGGTCAGTTATATGGTTGTCATCTAAGCTATTGGATTGTAACGATACTGATGGCTTAGTTCAAACATCACACACACACACACACACATCATATATGAAGTTCTGAGCCAAGGTTAGTTTGAATGCAGCCCCAAACTCAAAGTTGGGCTAGAATGCAGACCCATGCCCCAGCCTATCAAAAGCTTAGGTTGGGACTGACAGGCCAAAGCTTGGGCTGGATCAGACAGGCCTTGGGCCAGCCCAACCCCGGTCATTGGTCTTGAGTCATGCTTGTGTCACGGAAAACAGTTCATGTGTATGATATCAGAGTTGATATTAAAGACCATGTTTCTTATTGGTAACATAGGAAACCATCACATAGATGCAGCAGGGTCACTTGCCGAAAGGTCAACACCAGGGGCTCAATAAGCCTCCATGTAAAGCCTGATTAGGCCAACTATTTAGGCATTGTTGTTCTTGTTACCACTGCAACTACTACTACTACTACTACAAGTCATAACAACTTCTCTTACTTTTACTACTATTATAGTTATTATTACTCATTCTGCTTTAATATAATAATTTAGCTTAATTTGCTTATTGATAATTAATGGAATGGTTGGGCCATGTGATTGGTTTGGCTGGCTTAAACAAATTGGATAGGAACAATTCATGAATAATGAATAGGAAATTAATTAAATCATTGTATGTATTGGTAGATGTAATAGTTACAATGGTGGCTGAAAGAAAATTTTATTGGAATGTGCAAGCTTATAGATTTTTCCAAAGTAAATCTGAAAAAGCAATACTGATGAAGCTTGAAAATTAAAAACATTTTATAATAAAACATGTCTCATTCTAGAAATGTTTTTTGTTTTTTGGGATGAATAACTGATTTTATTAAGAGAAGAAAAAAACAACCAAAACAAGAACAATAAAGTACAGACCACATGAGGGGTAACAGCACTGCAAACAAAAGGGGTAGCAGCACTGTAAACAATGAAGAAGAAAGACAAGAAACTTGTACCTAACAAAATCAATGATAGAAAGATTAATAAACTCTCGAGAAATCGAAAACCAAGATGCCACTTCAAATAAAACCAAGTCAGCAACCTCAAGGGGTAGTGCAGTTGGCCAGGATCACACCTCAGGAAGCAGAGGTACTGAGTTCGAAACACACCCCGTTGGAGCCACTTTCCTGGGCATAAAAAACCCAATTTACCTGGTGCGTGGGTGAGGAGGGGAGTCCACGTGCCCCCAAGAATTAGTCAGGTGCTCTAAGAGGCCTGAATACCTCGGTTATCAAAAGAAAAAAAAAAAAGGTCAGCCGCTGCTATAGGACTCTTGTTCTCCCATTCAAAAATTGTTCTGTTCCTCCCCTTCCAAATTCCCAAGAAAACACCATGGAGAACAGCCAACCAAAATTTCTTACCCGGGGGGGCCCAAGAAACTACCATTCCACTGCCAGATTAGGTCAATCATACAGCCAGGCATAACCTACACTACGTGAGATAGAAGACAAAAAGAAATTCTAAATGATTCTAAAAAATTTACAATGGAGCATAATATCATCACCTGATTTTCCATTCTTCATGATGTGTAAGCATCATTTACGACTGCCTTTGTTGAAGCAAAACCATAGTATTTGTCCTAGTAAGAGATGCAATCTAGATACAAGCTTCAACATGAGAGTGCCCGGGGGTGGGGGGGGTGGGGGAGACAGAAACAGAGTAACTACATTAGGGTCCGAATAAAGGCACTCAAAAAATGATTTGGAAGAGAAAACACCCAAAGACTCAAGGTTCCAAGAAAACCTATCCGGATCCTCAAAGGATAACTGAACATCCCTAAGGAGATCCAACAAAATGGCCACATATTCAACTTCTCACTCAAACAAATCCCTAGAAAACAATAAATTCCAAAAAGAGGCATTAGAAGAATGAAAAAGAATCACAGAGATATAGGATACCTTTTGAGAGGATACATGAAAGAAAAGCCTAGGATGATAAAAAATTCTTGCCCCACCAGATATCCTTCCAAAACCTTATTCTATGACCATTACCAACAACTAAGGCGCAGACGGGGAGTGAAGAAAGGAAGAATTCCAATGATTTGTTTCCGCATCAAGGAAGATCTAGAATTAACCAAAGGGTTACAACCCCAACCATTTGAATGTGATCACCACTTATTGAGAACATAAGATTGCCACAAGCTTCACATTCATGAATAAATCTCCACTGGATTTCCCAAACAATGCCCTATTCTTCAAAACAATGTTACCAATACCAAGACCCCCATTACTCTTCGACTTGCAAACCGCCTTCCAATGAATCAAGTGGTATTTTTTCTGCCCTTCCCCTTCCCACAAAAAAGATCTTTTACGAAACTCAATCTTCTTAGCAACTTTCATTGCCACGGAGGACATATATTATACAAGAATATTAGCCAAAGTTGCTTTTATAAGAGTGATTCTTCCACCCAAGGAGATTTGGGATTTTTTCCAACAAACAAATCTTTTGTCTACCTTTTTAATCACCGGGTCCCAAAACTTCCCAATTGAGGCTGATCACAGTAGGGAAAACCAAGATATTTGAGAGGCCATTCTTTCACTTTACAACCAAACAAAGCCACAAAAATAGCAAGACGTTCCTTATCTACATTAATGCTAGCAACGCAAGATTTTCTCACAAGCTAAAGGTGGGGGAGGTTTTGGTGGAGAGGGAGGAGGACATTAGATACCCTACAAAGGCTTATTTTTGTAACCTTTACGCCGAAGATTGGGAGGCTCGTCCCAAGGTGGAGGGGATCCAATTCTCAAGTATATCGGAGGAGCAAGCTACTTGGTTGGAGAGGCCATTTGATGAGGAGGTTAGGGGTTATATTGGGCTTATGGAAGGGGATAAGGCCTCGGGGCCAGATGGCTTTCTGATTGCGTTTTATAAAGAAAGTTGGGCAACGGTGAATGATGATCTCTTGCAGGTGGTTAAGGACTTCCATGAGAGGGTTTTTCTAGATAGAGAGAGCAACACCACTTTTATATCATTGATTCCTAAGAGGGAGGCAGTAGAGAACCTTTTTTATTACAGACCAATTAGCCTCATTGGGAGCACCTATAAAATAATTTCTAAGTGTTTGGCAGTGAGGTTGAAGGCGGTACTCCCCTCTTATCGTTTTCAAGGAGCAAGAGACCTTTTTTACAAGAAGATCCTTGACGGATTCCTTTGTGCCACTGAATGTATGACCATATGAGAAGTGGGAGGCTGGGGGTGGTGTGCAAGCTAGACATGGAAAAGACATACGATCACGTTAACTGGGAGTTCCTCTTTTATATCTTGGGGCGGTTTGGTTTTGGGGACCGTTGATAGCATTGGATGTGAAGATGTTTCAACTTGGTATCATTCTCAGTGTTGGTGAATGGAACTCCAACTCGTCATTTTGAGGCCTGTAGGGGATTGTAGCAAGGGCCCCCTTATCCTCCCTCCTCTTCCTCTTAGTGACTGATACGTTGGGTGCCATGTAACGAAAGGCCACACAGAGGGTGGTATTCTCCTGGGTTTTAAGGTGGGGAGGGTGGAGGTGGAGGTGTCTCACCTTCAATATGTGAATGACATGCTAATCCTATGCAACAACTCCCAGATCCGGATTCGAATGTTGAGATGTGTCCTTCATTGTTTTGAAGCTGTCATAGGGCTTCGAATGAACCTTGCAAAGAGTTTGATTGTTGGGGTAAGCGAGGTGCCTAAAATTAATCTGTTGGTTGCTGACTTGGGTTGTTGAGTTATGCACCTTCCCATCTCTTATTTGGGGATCCCTCTTGGGGCTATATTTAAAAACAAATAAGCTTGGGGCCTAGTGGTTGATAGGGTGTGAAAGAAGCTTGCAGGGTGGAATGTCCAATTATCTTTCGAAAGGAGTTAGGGTAATGTTGATTAATGTTGCTCTAGCTAGTATCCTAGTGTTTTTTATGTCCTTATTTGTAATTGCAACTCAAGTGGCATATTAAATTGAAAGGGTTAAACAGGAGTTTTTGTGGAAAGGAGGAGATGCGGATAGGGGGCTCCACTTAGTAGCATTGGATCGTGTGTGCACTCCCAAGTCTAAAGGAGTTTGGGGTTAAGGTGGTTAGATCTTATGAACAAAGCTCTCCTTTGTAAATGACTATGGAGGTGGACAACATGTGGTTGCTTCTAGATATGACGTGGAGCCCGATGGTGATTCTTACTCGGTCAGAGGCCCACATGGGATCAACCCTTGCAAAGGTATTATGAAGTTATTCAAGGATTTCCAAGAGGGGTTACGGATGGTAACCGAGGATGGCCTGAAGATGAAGTTCTGAGAGGACAAATGATACGGGAAACTATCCCTTAGGAGGGAGTTTCCTTTGGTTTTTTCGTTGGCTGCGAATCCCCATGCTCTTGTTTCCGACTATCTGGAAATCCTTCACGTAGCAGTGTGGCAGCCTATCTTCAGACAAACGGCGTTTGACGGGGAGTTGGATGATATTGCAGCTATGCTAGGGAGGTTAGTGTCAGCTGATGTGATGCTCAACCAGAAAATTTGGTCAGTAAGCCCTGATGGGACCTTTAGCGTGAGGTCGTGTGTGCAGTTGTAGATATGCTCATATCTAGGGCCCATGGAAGGATATTTGGTATGCCCCCATTCCTCTTAAGGTCCGGTTCTTCATGTGGGTCCACCATGGGTAAGATATCAACTATTGACGTGCTGTAGAAGAAAGACTTTATCCTCACCAACATTTGCAGTTTATGCAAGGGTGATGGGGAGTCAGTGTCTCATATTCTTTTGCTATGTCCCTTCTCTTGGGATGTTTGGTTCGGGATCCTTAGGGACTTCGGCATGCGATGGGTTACCCCACCAGACCTGAGCACTGTTCTGTTGTCATGGAAAGGAAATGTTTTTTTGGCTAGAGGGAAGAGGATATGGAGGCTTTCCCTGACGGTAGTGTGTTGGTCAATTTGGTTGGAAAGCTACAAGAGAATCTTCGCAGGGTATGCCGAATTTTCTTTTTAGATATACCAAAGAGTATAAGAGAAAATTTTATTGTGGGCCTCTCAATGTAAAGGCTGATTGGCTGATTGCATTTAAGGGCAGGTGATCTGTGCAAGAACTAGGATGGGGTCATTGGTTGATTAAGGGATGGGGGGTCGCCTGGCTGGTGGAGATCCTTGGTGTGGGCTTTCTTTTCATTTTTATTTTGTTATTATTATTATTATTATTTTTTTGATTTTTTTGGGATTGCTCGTCCCTTAATAAAAAAATTTCCTTCATAAAAAAAAAAAAGATTTTCCCCAATCATTATCAAACCAGAAATAGTCTCAAAAGCTGTCAAAGTGTACTTCAAGTTCCTCACACAATCAAGGATAGGAGAGATAAACAGGATGGTGCCGTCTGCAAATTATTGGTGAGATATAATAAAATCACTAGAAGGCAGTGTAAAACCCTCCACCACCTGGTATTCATAAGGGCACTAAGAGAATTTGCCACCAAGGAGAAAAGGAAAGGGGGCAGTGGACCCCCACAAACCCCTAGAAGCGCAAAAGAAACCTTTTGATGTTAATCAGATATGTGTAACATTCCAAATAGAGTTCCGGTCTGTAGTTCAGTTAATTGAGGTCCTGCATTCAAATTGTAAATTTGTGTCTTCGTTCCCAGCATACACGGTTATGGAGGAAATGAGAAACACACACACACACACATACATAACATCTTTCTCTTTATGGTCTCAATGACATGAACTTGTGGTTACAAGGAACTATATCAACCAATTGAGCAAGGGCCCTAGCCGAAAGCTAAAAAGTCAACTAAACAGAACATAGAATCTTTATAGATTTCAGGAAAAAAAGTTTATATAATTTAAGGGGCAATCTTTTTACAGAACTGTATTTTCTAAAGTGATCTGTTTTTCAAGGAGAAAAGTCTAAAGACACTGAACTGTCAGAGTTTTAAGTAACAAGTCTAGTTAAATGCTAAAAGAATGGTGTAACCCCACAGCATACACAGATGGGAGTCTGCTCCCCATTCCAATGGCTCCCACATAAGGGATCTCCTATGTTATAAGTTGACCTGATGGGCTTATTGTAACCCTTTCTTTCCAGAACTTTTTATTTGTTTTCTTTTCAGACTATAGAGAAAAGGTCATGGATTGGATTGTTATTATCATCCAGTTGAGGACACATGATAGATTATGTGACAGGATATTTTTCTTGTTTTTGCCAGTTCTAAAAATTTGTAACCATGCTGCAATTTGAGTGCATTATTTGAATTTAGAATGTCTATCTTTGCAGGCAGGTTACGAAAATAGAGGATGATGTTTATAGTTTTGGTTTCATACTACTTGAAACACTTGTTGGAACTTCAGTATCCAGAAGAGGAGAAGCATTTCTGCTCAATGAAATGGTATGCTAAACTTTAATTTGGTCGCAGATCTTTTCTATATAGAATATAGTTACAATGTAGCCAATGACCTTTTCAGACAAATGACAAGGGACACTCCTCATGCAAGGAAGTTCTGTGATCCATTCCAGTTGCGTACAGCGTATTAAGGGTGTTAACTGGTTTCAAAACACCATTTGGATTGTGATACCAATTTACCAGAAAAAGGACTATGCACGTCATTGTGCAGGGGAGTGGATCCATCAATGGATAGGTCTCATCCATGACCATGACCATTCAACCTATTGCATTATTTTGAATAGTTATAACCAACATAGCCAATTAATTGACAAAATTCCCAAGCTTGTATGTGCTGAGATTATATGGCTAGACATGGCCTTAATGTGGCATCACTTTTGGACAAATGGCAGACCGGACAACCTGGATAGTTCACTGTCCACTAGACATTCTGTAGGAGGTAGAGGGTCCATGCCATTTATCCTGAAAAATGGTGCGCCAGCAATGGTGCAGCACATTAATATATGCCAGCTTCTATCTTTTGTTCTCATAATCCTCCCCAAATTCAGATGATTGAAAAAGAATATTCATTCTCTCAGCTGCTATCCCCCAAAATTTTGGTGGTTTCTTTGTCAGTTGAGTTTTTGTTTATTAAAATCCTGAAATGGGGTTTCTCATTTTACAGGCATCATTTGGCAGCCAGGATGGTCGAAAGCGAATTGTGGATCCAATCGTTCTCACCACTTGCTCCCAAGAATCGTTATCAATTGTTATCTCCATAACCAACAAATGCGTGTCTTCCGAATCAACCACTCGTCCCTCTTTTGAAGATGTTCTTTGGAACTTACAATACGCAGCTCAGGTCCAGGCAACAGCAGATGGAGATCAGAAATCGGATGTTTCATAACAGCCATAATATGTGTGGCAAGCTACTTCTGAGCAACATTATACCATTTGCCTTCAGAACCCCTACTATTCTCTGGAGGAGACACCAGTTATATAATGTTTATGGGGTTCTGTAAACACACAAATGTGCCTATATTTGGCTGCTTTTAGTTGTTTTTTCTGTAAGTTTTCCTTGTTGAAATTGTAATATATATGTTTTCCATTTTGTTGATTAGAGCAAGAGAAAAGTTCAATAGCTTGCAAGTTATCTTTCTGTGATTTCAGGTTAATGTGATGATTTTCTTGTGTAGTGTTTTATAGTGGGTCTGGTTGGTTGGTTGATAAGGTCCTGTGATTGGCCAAGTTTGCCAGTTAAATCTGCCAATACCAATCAAGAGATGTCCGAGTGAAGAAGGGGAGGGAAGGGGGGACCTGGGATCCCCCAGGATTTGGTGCCTCCTCCTAAAGTGCCCCTAACCTGCCCCCTGCAAATAAGGGGAACACATCTGATTTACACCCTCCCTCTCTGTGCGCTGAGGATTCGGCAGGACAACTTAGAGAGTGGCTAAAGTTGGAATGACATCAGGGCCGACACATCAGTGCCAAAAAGTGAAATATATCCCCCAAAAAGTATATATCACTTTTTTTGGCGCTGATGTGTTGGCCCTAATGTCATTCCAACTTTAGGCGATGTCTAAGTTGTCGTACCCACCTCCCCTCTCCGGGCTTGGATTGGGTGCAAATGAATTTCTTGCAAACATGTGCAAATGGCACCAGGGGGCTGATGCATCAGCACTGAAAAGTGGTTAACAATTTTGAGGGCAAGCTTATCACTTTTCGGCACTGATGTGTCTGCCCCTTGGCGCCCTTTTGCATGAAATTCATTTGCACCTAATTTTTTCCCTCCCAGAAAAGTGTAAATCACTTTTCCAAGTGAGGGGAGGAGATCAGGGGCACCAAATCCTAGCCAGGGTTGAGAGGAAGAAGGTTTGGTTTGTGTGTGTCCTGGGTCTGGGTCTCGTGTGACGGATCCTATCCGATGGATCCGGTTGGCGGTTCTTGTTAGCAAAACCCACACCAGATCCGGCCCGTTTCCATCCCGAGAGATTTCCGATGAATGAGTTTCCACGTGTGAAACAGATGGCCTCAACACGCGTCCGTACATACACCAAAAAGAATTTTTTTGTTTATATACCCCCATTTTATCGAAATGACAAAAATACCCTTTCTATGAATAAAAGCCGGCGACACAAGGAATGCAGGCAGGAGCTTAAGTATAGATTTACTCGAGTAAACATGCTGTCGATCAGGACCCTTGGTCGAGTGGACTCCACCAGACCATTGTAGGATTTTGACTTTGTAGGCACAATCATTTGCTGTACTATCATAGATCTCGACCATTGAATCCATACTCCAGCCATTTAATGATCATCAATTCGCATCAACATTCTTTTGCCATTCAAACTATGTGACCAATCTTTGGAGAGAATAATCATCAACTTATTGAAAGATTCTAGATGGAGGGCCGTGATGATCTATAGACATATAGGTCAATGCTTCGGATTGACTACGGTAGCGGCATACACTGATTGAAAGATTCACATAAATATTAGGGACATAATAGTCATTTCTCACAAAACTCTAGAAAGGAGTGTAAAAAATGAAAAAGAAATTTATAAACCATCCACTCGCTCCTCCAGGTAGATGTGCGCGACGGGGGAGCTCTCTCGCTCTCTGTAGATTGTATCTTTCTGTGATCCTGATTTGTAAGGCCGCCATTAAAACACCTTAGAAGATTTGTTCTTTTGTAATCTGAATAGCTCGTATTTACCTGCAACGCCTCATGGTACGCGATCTGCATTTCCTTCTTATTTCCGAATTTCTCCTCAGTTCCCTTAGGGTTTCGCTTGCATTTTTTGTCTTGTTCTTAATCTCATTTTTGTTATACATTACTTTGCCTCTGAAATAATATTTGAATTCTTGTTAGGGGTTTCTCATTTATGATAGATATGCCGTGGTGAACTTTTGTGTAAGGATTGAGCGATCAAATACTATTTTTCTCCCCAAATTTTTTGAGTGATGAGGTGAATTATTCTTTTGAAATTAACGTGGCAGTGCTACAGATACTGGTTTAATTTTTCGTCCGTTATAAGAATTCGCTCCCGTGGTTACGCATCTGCCACGGTTGTGGCAATTTTTTTTAGGATGGGAAGCAAATGCGTAAAAACAGAACTTTCAGCTGAATTCTTTTAAGTCAAATAAAGGTTGTCCACGAGAATTTCAGTCTGATGTTTTCCCTTTCCAGAATCCCAGACTCAAGATTGTTAATGTTTCTTCTTGTATCTCCGTCCCTAATATCTGTTGAGGATGGGACCTGATTACCAACTGGGAGTAGTGTTGATTGAGGAGTACTGTTTGTGCGGCGGCAAAATACAAGGTGCCCTCGGCGCATGGGTCAAGCTCTGCCCTGACCTTGTAGGGGTGCAGGGTGCGACGGGGAATGTTTTGGGGGGGTATTTTTGAGATTTTACTTATATGTTGCTTGTATAAAAGTGTTAAAACCCAAGTTTTGAATGAGAGTTTTTGAGAGATGGAGAGGTAGCCTCTGTTGAGAAATTCGCTAGTGGAATCAGTGTGAATCCATCGACGTAGGCAATCTTTCTGAACCATGTAAAATCCCTTTGTCTTTGTGTGATTGCATCTTTTTTTTGCCTTTCCTTTACAAGTGGTATTAGAGCTTCTAAGTTCGAGTGGGAGTAATGGCGGAAGAAGGAAATGTGAGAATCAAAATGTTTAGTAGTTCAAATATTGGGTTCTGGAAGATACAAATCGAAGATACTCTATATCAAAAAGATCTTTATCTTGCTCTAGAAGGAAAATCAAAGAAGCCTGAGAATATGACATATGAAGAGTGGGAGCTTCTCGACAGGAAGGCCTTGGGTACGATTAGTTTATCTCTTGCTTAATCTGTGGAATTTAATATCTCATAAGAGAAAACGATGACAAATCTGATGGCTGTTTTGTCAAAGATGTATGAGAAACCTTCTAAATCGAATAAGTTTTAATTTTTATTTTTATGAAAAGACTATTCAACATAAAGATGGCTGACGGTGGTAACGTGGTTGAGCATCTGAACGAGTTTAACATAGTCACGAGTCAATTGGAATCAAGTGGGATTAGTTTTGAAGACAAAATAAACGCTTTATTGATTTTTTCCGGATTACCAAATAAGTATGGTGATGTCGTGGGTGTTCTCCTAAATGAAGAAGCATGTAGGAATAATTTAGGAAATTAGGAGCTATAGACATCAAAAAATGCTTTGAGTGTGGAAGAAAGAGGCAGGATGTCCAAGAGAGGAAATAAAATTGTGGGCATTCTAAATCGAGGAATAGCAAATCAAGACCTCGTCAAGGAAAATGAGATGATTACTAGAATTGTGGTAAAAATGGGCATCTCAGAAGATTGTAAAGCTGCAAAGAAACCTGTTGAGAACAACAATCAATGAAGTAAAGATTCGGTAAACATCTCCAACGATAATGATTATGATGCTTTGATTTTGTCTTTTGCTTTACATAATGATTCATGGTTTATAGTTTTTGGTGTGTTGTTCCATGTTACATGCCATAGAGATATTTTACATAACTATGTACATAGTGATTTTAGAAAGGTCTACCGTGGGGATGCCGAGCCTAGTAACATTATTGGAAGGGGTGATTTGCATATCAACCTTTTGAATGGGACGTTTCCACAGTTGAAAAATGTGAAATGTTCCACAATTAAAAAGAAATTTGATCTCTGTTGGGTAGCTTGTAGATTCGGGAATGGTTACCACTTTCTTTGGTGATTTATGGAAGATGACAGAAGGGGCTATGGTGATAGCTCGTGGTAAGAAGAAAGGTACAATTTATGTTACATCTGGTACTAGTAGTTCAATTGCAATTGTTTCTACTGGTGAAGATGTAAACACATGGCACCGTAGGTTTAGGCATAAGAGTGAAAAGGGGATGAAGGTAATGCATTCAAAGAGAAAATTTTCTGGATTGAAACAAATTGATTTGGATTTCTGTGACGACTGTAGCTTTGAAAAACAGAAAAATGTGAGTTTCTCAAAAGTCAAAAAAGGCCTTAAAGCTCGAAAAATTGGAGTTGGTTCATATTGATATGTGGAGACTAGCCCGGATACCTTCTCTTGGTGGTTCTCATTTTATTGCCACTTTTATTGATGATTGTACTAGAAAGCTTTGGGTTTATTTTTTGAAACATAAATTTGATGTATTTGAAAGTTTGGGTTGAGAATGAACCATGTCTGAAATTGAAGTGTCTCAAGTCAGACAATGGTGGAGAGTACTGCAATGATGAGTTTAAATTGGTTCGCACTTAATGGAATCAGAAGAAGAAAACGATTCCCAATAAACCACAACAGATTGGTGATGTTGAGCACATGAACAAAACTATTATAAAGTGTGCCAGAAGTATGATGATTAATGCTGGATCGCTTAAATCGTCTTGGGCAAATGCAGTGAACACTGTTGTATACTTAATCAATAGAGGACCATTAGGTGCATTGGACTTTGGACTACTAGAAGAGGTATGGAGTGGAAAAGAAGTAAACTTATCACACTTGAGAATATTTGGTTGTACCTTTTATGTCCATATTGATTCTGATGAGAGGTAGAAATTAGATCTTAAGTCTAAAAAATACATATCTATTGGATGTGGCATTGGTGAGTTTGGCTACTAATTTGGAGACCCAGAAAATCGGAATGTCATTAGGAGCAAGAATGTCATATTTAATGAAAATGATATGTATAAGGAGAGGTCCGAGGAAAATGAAAATTTCGAAAATCTTAATGATGGTAGATATGTGCAATTTGATGAAATATCAGTTGGGGATGTATTAAAATCCGTTGATGAAATTATTTAGGTGGAAACTCAAGCTTCTTCTACTTGAGTTTTCCCTACTCAAGATCCACCTCCTTTGTTAAGGAGATCAAATTGATCTTTCCAAGGAAAGATCCCAGCTCAGTATTTTTGCTATTTAAATTATTTATTGCGGACTGACAATGGTGAACCAGAGTGTTATGAAGAAGCTATGCAAGTTGAAACCAAATATAAGTGGGAGCTTGCAATAAATGATGAAAGGGATTTTTTTTCATCAAATCAAACATGGGATTTGGTTGAGCTACCTAAGGTCAAGAAAGAACTACATGACAAATGAGTTTACAGGTTAAAAGAAGGGCATGATGGGTCCACGTGATATCAGGCCAGATTGGTTGTGAGGGGATTTCAACAAAAGGTAGGTGTCGACTATTCAGAGTTATACTCTCTTGTTATGAAACTAAAACCTTGGTCTTGGCTTCCACAAGGGTGTTGATGGTTCTCTAACCATTGCATTGCCACTGCATCAGGAAAGCTTGTTGTCCACTTTAAATTAGGTGTTAATTTTATTATTTTAGAGTGTTTATATAAGTTTTAGTAGTGGGAAGGTTGTTATGTAATAAGGCTTTAAGCCAAGGGGGGGGGCGTTGGGTTTAGTTGCAAATATTAGGAGTTATGGGTTTTTTTTTAAAAGTGTTTAAGGTCTTTATATAAGACACAATTAGGGATGTAATTTTCTGTTTTTATGATGAAATAAAGATTGACTTTCTATGAGTGGAGCTCTTTATCTCTCTCTATTTCCTTCACGGTTAAGGTGAGTTCTTCCCCTCTTTCTTCCCCCTTTTCTTCTTGCCCATCTCCTATTCTTCCCTCTTGTTCTTCTTCTCTCCGGACCGGCCGATTGGACTGGTAAACTGGTGACCCGGCACCTCAGCCAGTCCGGGTTTCTTATTGGATTGTTTTTGTCATAAACCCAGTGGAACCTAGTAAAACCCGGCGGTTTTTTTTCGGTTGAACCGTCCAACCCGACCGCTTTTGAACCCGGGTTTTTAAATTATTAAAGGATAAAAAATAGGTTCTGCTAAGATTTGAAATTTGGTTTCTAAACTTAAAACCTATTGTTCTAACAATTAGAATTATCTTTTGCTTTGTTCCTATCACCATAATATAATAACTTAAACAAATTTTCATTTTTATCCTACAAATGTATTCATGTCTTTCTGTCCATTTACATTGTATTTTAAGAATATGTGATACAAAATTGTAATATAATTTTTGCAACTTAATTTATTATTTATTTAATTTTTATAAAATA
>JAOXJP010232234.1:0-10503 GCA_025762735.1 Platanus orientalis | reverse complement strand
CTCCAGGCACCCCTAAACAAAATGAGGCAGCCAGGAAAAAAAAATCATTGCACGTGCTATCATGTTCACCATAAATGTGCCTAAGACTTTTCGGTCTGACACCATTCTCACTGCAGTTTATCTCATGAATAGGATGCCTACTCGTGTACTCTTTTATAAATCCCCTTTTGAACTTCTTGTGACTCACCATTATTTCTCTTACCTCCAAAAACCTTTGGTTGTGTGTGTTATGTCCATGAATCCAAACCGGATCATACCAAACTAGACCCAAAAGCACTTAAATGTGTTTTCATGGGTTATGGTGTCCAAAAAGGGTACAAATGTTACCATCCTTCCACCCGTCGTCTTCTTGTATCTCGTGATGTCACGTTTTTTTAATATGTTCCGTTCTTTGCTTCATGAGGGACATCTCCTCAGGGGGAGTTGGTGTCTGATGAAGAGTTGTCACTGTCATCACTTACTCTTCCTATTCTCATTCATGTCCCATCCTTTCATTTTGATGGAAAAGGAGGTGTTGGAAATAAGGGGGAGCAAGAGCTATAAGTGTACACGAGAAGGAGGAAACATGGGATACAAGAAGAAGGTATACCAGACTGAACTTCTCATAATCCTCACCAAGAGTCGACTTCAAAACCTATTCCTGATTCAGGTGATGACCACACCACTTTACCTTCCTTTACTTTGTGTCATAATGACCTTAATCAGCCTATTGCTCACATAAAAAGGTGTGAGGTCCTGCACACAACATCCATTGGCAAACTTTGTGTCTTATCGTTCATTATCTTCAACATTTTGAGCTTTCTCTATGGCCATGTCTGCTGTTGTTATCCCTCGCAATGTACTTAAAGCATTACAACAACCAAAATGGAAGATTGCAATGGCTAAGGAGATGAAGGCACTGGAGAAAAATAATACGTGAGAATTGGTTGAGTTTCCTAGAGGAAAGCAGTTAGTTAAGTGTAAATGGGTGTTCACCATCAAGTACAAGTCAGATGGATCTGTGGAAAGGTACAAAGCACGATTAGTGGCCAAAGGGTACACTCAGACATTTGGAATTGATTATCAGGAAACTTTTGCTCCAGTAGAAAAAATGAACTCAATAAGGGTTCTTATCTCACTTGTTGCAAACCAAAACTACCCTCTCTTACAATTTGATGTGAAGAATACATTTCTGCATGGGGACTTGGAGGAAGAGGTGAATATGGCTACCCCTCCTAGATTTCGTATGCCACAGGCTGAAGGGAAAGTTTGTAGGCTTAAGAAAGCCTTGTATGGGTTGAAACAATCACCTTGTGCTTGGTTTGAAAATTTTGTGTTGCTAGGATCCAGTTTGGCTATAAACAAACACAGGTTGATCACACGTTGTTCATCAAAAAGAGACATGGCCCAAAGGTGACAGTATTGATTGTGTATGTAGATGACATTGTGGTGATTGTGAATGATGAAGATGAGGTCAAACATCTCAAAAGTAGCCTTGCCAAAGCATTTGAGATTAAGGATCTTCGTTTCTTGAATTACTTTATTGGGATTGAAGTTGCCACATCAAACAAGGACATCTTTCTCTCTCAACGGAAGTATGTACTGGACCTCCTAAAAGAATCTAGCATGGAAGGATGTAAACCATGTGCCACTCCTATTGAGGCCAATTACAGACTAAAAAAAAAATGACAGTGACAGACTACTTAATGCAGGGAGGTTCCAAAGACTAGTGGGGCGTCTTATCTATTTATCTCTAACTCGCCCTGACATCACATATGCCGTTGGAGTCATTAGCCAATTCATGCATGCACCCACTCAAGACCATATGGAGGCAGCATACAAGATTCTCAGATACTTGAAGGGGTATCCTGGCAAAGGGCTCCTATATCAGAAGAATGATCATCATCAGGTAGAAGTGTATACCGATGCCAATTGGACTACGTCTTTGCAAGATCGAAGATCTATCTCTAGATATTGTTCTTTTGTTAGAGGAGTTAGAAACAATCTGTGATAGCAAGGTCTAGTGCTGAGATTGAATTCAGGGCTATGGCCCATGGTATATGTGAATCACTATGGTTGAAAATATTATTGTCTGAAGTGGGTTGGCCTATTACTAGACCCGTGCAAATCTATTTTGTTAATAAGGTGGCAATCAGTATTGCCCACGATTCTATACAACATGACCGTACCAAACATGTGGAGGTTGATAGACATTTCATCAAGGATCATCTGAAGAAGGGCATATATGCACACTTTTTGTTCAAACTTAAAATCAACTAGTTGATATATTTACCAAGAGACTTAGTACCTCACAATTTCAAGGTTTGATAAGCAAGCTGGGAATGAGAGAGATTTATTCTCCAGCTTGAGGGTGAGTGTTAGAGAATACCGTAGAGAATACATGTACATCCATAGTGAGGGTACATTGGTTATAAAGTTTATACACCATTGTAGTTGGTGTACTAATAAAATATAAATAAAGAGTCTACGGTATAAGGTATAGCTCATGCGTGTACCTACTTCTCAAGCCCTCTCTCTTTCTCTCTCTCCACCTTTCTTCCTAGATCTCTCTCTGTTGCAGGTTTCAAGCAGGCTAATGTACCAATACTACTCGAATATTCCAAAGAGATCTTCTAGTTGAAGATTTATGAAATTTTACTGGTGGCTCTACTCTCCGAGCTTTCTAGGGTTTTCAAGGATTGAAAGTCCTTAATAACGACCCAAAAAGAGATTCACCAATGTATAATCACACAAGGTCGTGTGTGAAAGCCTCTCATGATCAACAGAGATATACCAATAGAAATATACTTAAAAATACGAACTTTTAAGAACATAGCTTCATTACTTTGTGGGAGAATTATTTTTCAACTAGAGAGGTCCTCTCTTTAATATATGGTGAAAACCTTAAGTTTGTGAGGCTCAAACGGTCGAAAAAGATTTGACGGATTTTTGCGAGTTAGAAATATTTTTTTCCCAAAACAGTCTCAATCGATTGATCTAGACTAGTTATCAATCCAGACAGGTTCAATCGATCAAGCATACAATTTGTTTGATCAATCGATTGAACCTCTGTCACAAATCTCGATTGATAGAGATTCCCCAGATTTATCAGGCTTCAAACACACCTCTGTTAGATCAATTTAAAATATTCTTGATCAATCAAGATTCCTCGATCTGTCGAGATTCAGTCTTGATCGTTCAAGACTAAACTACACAGATTACATTTTGCCTTTGTTTAACTAGTTTTGTGTGAGGGCTTTCACTCTAAGGCCTTGGGCAAGTCAACTATTACCCATATATAGTTTTTGTCTTGCTCTTACCCTTATGTACCACTTACCAACCACTGAATTTACTTTTGATGTTCTATGTTGACTCTTTGAGGTATGTTGGGTTCTGGCCAAGTTGAGACTTGTTGCAATTTTGACTTTGAAACTCGGATGGTCTCTAGCCTTTTCCTTCTGTGATCCTGTGTCTTCCAAACTTGTATGACTATTTCCAAATTTAACTCGGACTTACATAACTAAATACAATTTTCAATTATTACAGATACAAACATGTAAGACCTGACACACTTGACCACAGTACACACCATGTACTTTTTAGACAATACCAACATACATTTACAGTTTCCCTTGTACATTGTCCTCTTAATAATAACTTTCATGGTATCAAAACAAAAGGGAGGGGGATGAGAAGAAGTAGAAGGCCCTGAAAGAGATTTGGATTTTGGACAACATGCTTGTCTTCCAACTGGCAATTTGAAGGGAGGTGCCGCTAGTGATTGAGTTAACAAAGAGAGAAGACTTTGATATCTCTTTAAGAGTCAGTAGGGACAGTGATTTCCTCAAAATATCAAGACAGGAAGTGGATGGAGGGTATGTGAGCTGTCAAGAATGGCGCATCCGATTTCAGCCGGTGCCGGTACTGACCACTGGAACAGAGGTCTCGAATTTTCTTGATCACTCCTATTAGTATGGAAGGATGCCAGGAGGTCATGGAGGAGGCCACAACAAATCCTATGGCAAAAAGAAGGTTATTTAGCAAGGAGGCATATGCTGATAAGACTAGAGTCATGGGCCACAGACCACAATCCTAGTAAGGTTAAGCCATCAGGGCCAAAGGTGGGTCGGCCCATTAACCCACATCAATCTAAGATGGGCCGATAGCCGAGAATTCATGGGGTAGAGGCCTAGTGGTATTGGGTGTCCATTTTCATGATAGCCTTTAAGGGCTAATCCGGGAGAAACTTTGAAGGAAGTCTATTGTGCACCTACTATTTCGGTGCACAACAGTGAGGATTATTATAAATCTAATGTTGGAATATTGAATGGGGTTTATGAAGCTTCTCATCGAAATAAGTTTACAAGAAGGAATATAAGAACAACAGGGAAAAATGGAGAGAAATTCATCCCTAGGGATAATGTGCATCATTGTGGTGGGATCGTAATCAAAGAGGGTGTGGTGCCTCGCAAGTTTGTTAGGAGGCTCAAGTCAGAAGGGAGAGTAAGGTATCTTGTCATCGGCTGATTGCAATGATGATGACTTAGATGAAGAGAGGATGTTTCGATCGAGGAATAAACCTAAATACTCCTTGGAGAGATTGTCTTGGGGGATCGGGGGTCTCCAAAGGCAACCCGGTAACTACGAAATATGATATGGAAAATTAAAATAATTCCACAAGAGCAAGCAAACGTGTGCACTCTGTGATAGAAGACTAGTTTTGCAATGGGCAATCCTTGATGGGGAAATATAGCGTCTGAGGACTGGGAGGAGGGGTAAGTTGGGATCTCTCACCACAGCGAGGGTACCACGATTGTTTTGTGGATTTATAAATAAGAAAAGAAGTTAAGTGAAGAGGCATGATGGAAAGCTCTTTGTTTATGAGTAACTTCTTCTGATGCTCCCCGCTCCATCATCTTCAAACTAGGTCATTAGAAAGGAGATGGAGGTAAGCAAACACCTCGGTGTTTCTTTCAAAGGTTTGAAGATAGGTTGGAAGCATTGTTCAAGGAGATTAAGAAGCATCGCACCTTGAGTCCTAGCTGAAGAAGGCAAAGACCTAGGGGAAGGTCATTAGGGGGTCAAGACAAGAAGCTGCAAAGCTTGTCTCCACAATCAATCAGAAGGTAGGAACAATGGGAGAGACATGATCAAAAGCTGTGGGTGTAAGGGGCAACAATCTTTTGATATTAATCATGAAGACCAAAGATTAGCTCATGCAGTGCTAGGGCGTAGGGTAGGGAAGATAGGAAACTTTGTGTGAAGGATCTATGTCATCATTCATTGGAAGGCTGATGTTTCAATGATTCACCTTCGAATAATGGGAAAAGGGGTGGAGGCTGATTTGTGGGGGAGTATACAGTTCAGTTTATTTGCATAATGAAGTGAGTGGCAGGTCAGGAGGATTTTTGGTGGCTTGTAACAAGAAGACAATTGAGGTGGTGGACTCGGCTATTGGTGATTTCCCTATTTCGATACAATGTTTAGTGTGGGTTTTAAGGGCATTTATGGCCTTACTAATCAGGCTAATCGTAGAAGAATGTGGAGTTGTCCCAGGTTATGGCAACCTCAAAACTTTTGCGGTGCATCAGTGGAGATTTTAATGTTTTGGTGATATTTCCTTTGAAGAGAAATGGTGTTCATCGATTCTCATTCCGAATGCGAGGCTTCTCCAAGTTCATTGCTTGACACAATCTGATTGATTTACCATGAAGGGTGCTCCATTTACATGGTCTAATAAACCAGAGGTCCCTCCCATGAGCCGTTTAGTCCGATTTCTTGTTTCGGTTGATTGGGAGGATTTGTTTCAGCAGGTACATTCAGAGGCCCTTCCGAATCCAACGTTAATTCATTAGCCGATCCTGTTAAAGAATGTGGATCACAGAAGGTCCCAATGCAATTCCATTTGGAGTTGATGTGGTTAAAAGTCCTCATTTCAAAGAGAAGGTTAAGGCGTGGTGTTTGAAGGTTCAACAAGTTCCGTTTTCAGGAAGAAGTTGAAAGAGCTGAAAGTGCATCTTAGAAGATGGAACAGGAAGGAATTAGGGATACTGGAGGATAGAAATGTCCAAACCTCAACAAAATAGAAGAGATCAATAAGAAGGAATAGGTGATAGTTATCTAAGGGGTGGAGAGGCAAAGAATAGTGGCAGAATACTCAGAGTACCTTCAGCTCCTCCGAATGGAGAAGATGAGTTAGCGACAGAAGTCTAGTAGTTTGGCTTAAAAAGGCAGATAGGAGCACCAACATTTTTTTTACAAGACTGCAATTTGCAAATATGAAGGAGAAAACTGATTCCGTCGAGACATGAGGTTGCAGAACACATCGTGTCTTTCTATCAAAAGCTGTACTCAGAACCTTTCCTATATCGTCTAGTGTTAGAGGGTATTCTTAGTAGATTTCCAAATGACAAGCAAACCTGGTTGGAAATACCATTTAACAAAGAAGTCATATCTGCCTTGAGAAGCTTAAAGAAGGATAAATAATCAGGTTTCGACGGCTTTCCAATTTAGTTCTATATAGAGTTTTGGGATGTGTTGGGAAGAGAAGTGATGAAGATATTGGATAAATTTAATGATATAGCAGTTTGTTATTGAATTTGATGCTTGAGATCTACAATGTTATCCCTTAACCCCAAAAAGGAAGAATTGGAAAAGTTACTATCATATTAGTTTGGTGAGGAGTTTGTACAAGTTGTTTTCCAAGGTATTGGCAATCAGGTTAAAGGAGGTGATGATCATAATAATTTTAAAACCTCAGGATACCTTCTTTTAAGGCAAATCTTGGACTATTCTTTGATAAGGAAATAGAAGTATTAATTCCAGACCGAAAGACAGGTTGCAAGGTGTTAATTGTAAGGTTGACATGAAGAAAGCTTACAAAATGTTAACTGGACTTTCCTTGACTTTGTGATGCTGCAAATGCGCTTGGGCAAAAAGTGTAGAAATTGGATGAAAGTTTTGTCTCTTCTTCTTCAATGTTGGTGAATGGGACTTCCAAGGGTTTTTTTCAGAGTAGCAAGTGTTGAAGCAAGAAATCCATTTACCCTATTTGTTCATTAAGGTCAAGAAATCCGTTTAACCATTTCGCATGATGAGGTTGAACATCATAAATATCATTTGGTGGATTGGAACACCAGCAATAAGCCCATTACCTTGGCAGGGGGGGATTGGTATTCGAAGGATCCAAACTCACATGGCTTTGTTAGCCAAATGGTTATGGAGATTTGGGTTCGATCAAGATAGTTTATGGTGTCGTGTGGTCATAGCTAGATTTGGTGAGAAGTCGGTATGGGAATCTAGGGAGGTTAGGAGAAGACATGGTTGTGGAATCTGGAAATCAATTCTAACTGGAAGAGATGATTTTTGGAGACGTCAAATTCGACTTGGGATCAAGTGAACACATCAAATTTTGGAAGGATGTATGGGTTGGGGATAACCCATTAATGGAAATATGTCCTAGCATTTACCGATTGGTTGTGAACCAAAATATGTCGGAGGATAAATGCTATAACAAAAATAGAAGAATTTGGATCCCAAGGTTGAGGAGAGATCTGAATGATTGGGAGGTTGGAGAACTACTTAATTTGTTCGGCATTTTGGGGAATTTGAAGCCTACTAGAGACAGGAGGGAAAAATGGATTTGGAAATTGAATCAAAAGGGGCATTTCACCTTTAAATCATTCTATATTGATCTAGCAAACTTCACAAAGTTAATGTTTCCCCATAATGGCATATGGATCTCATTCATCCCCTTCGGAATCTCATTCTTCATTTAGACTTGTTACTTGGATAAATTCTAACCCTCAACCATCTGCAAAGTAGGGGTTGGCATTTGGCTAATAGCTGCATCTTATGTATGGAAGAGGAGGAATCGGTCAATCATCTTTTTTATCCATTGTCCTATGGCGAAAGGAAAGTGGTATTTTTTCATTTCTCATTTTCAATCTACATGGGTCTTTCCATTGTCTTTTAACAACTTGATTCAAGGTGGGAGGTGCGAGGTATTGGTAATTTTTATCAAGATATTTGGCATGCTTTCCCGAAGGCTATTTGTTGGGGTTTATGAATGGAGAGAAACAACAAGATCTTCGATGAAAAATCCCATAGCTATGCTGAACTGAGAATCTATATATATAAATTGCTTATGGATTGGATTTCGATTGTTGGGTCCTTTGATGAGAAGGAATGGTTTGATATCTGGAAGGAAGAATCCTAATCAATAGATTTAATTGGGATTTGTTTTAATTTCTTTTGGTATTAGATGGCAATCACCTACCCAATGATTCCTTCCCTTTGTAATCCTTTGGTTTAATTTTTTCTTTATTTTCAATAAATGATCTATTTACCTCTAAAAAAAAAAGGTTACCGAAGCTCCTGGCAGGCTTATCCGGATGGTAGAAAGAGAAGGTTTGCTGATACGATTCCACATAAGCTTAGATAGTCTCTTTATGCCCTGTTGTCTGATCATTCACGAGTACTATTGCAGACCTCTTTTGGGACACTCATACCTTGTAGCTATACAGAAACATACCAAAATTCTGTCTTATGTAAACCCCTAGCCTATGATGCAGCAACACTACGTTGGATGGACAAGAAGTACCCCATTTGGAGGCCCAAGGCCAAGCTCAAGCCACATATCTCGAGGCCCAGCCGATCCAAGAGTTTAATAAGTGTTAGGGGAATATTTTTGTAATAAGGCAAGTGTGCCATGGGTGTCTTAGGGAATAAGACTAATTTAAAGCCAAGGTTATGTAGGTCTTTTAAGTGGATTCAAGAGTCAAAGTATGGGTCCCATAGGGCCGGTCTACAGTCCTTTATACTGCCATATATTTTTATGTTTTAGTTATTAGATAGTATGGATAGGAAAGTCTAAGTAAGAGTTTAAAGTTTCTACTTTCAGAAACTTCTAAGCATTAGAGTTTTAGCATCTTTATAAGGAGTGGTTGACATGTACTTTTATTCATTGAATTTTTGGAATAAAATTTAGTGCTTTTTGAAACCCACGAGTCTCTCTCTCTCTCTCTCTCCTCTTGGTCGAAGACCTTCCCTAGTTGTCTCCCTCTCCATTCTCTCTTCTTCTTCCCTTCTCCATTCTCCAATCTCCTCTATCTTTTCCAATCATCTTCTTCCCTTCCTACACCTCCTGTTCTTTCTTTGATCCTTGTATTTCTTATTCTTATTTCTCCATTTATTATATTGTTGAACAACATAGCATTCTACAGATATACAGCCCAAAGTTGGAGTTTCTTAGGTGATGCAGCCAATGTGAGGAGATTATTGTACGTACCGCCCCACAAGAGAGCCTGATTCAAGATCTATGAAAATTCTTTCAGTTCAAGACTTTTATGGATGCTTCCAACAAGTTTTAGAGATATTAAGATGTTTACAATTTAATTTAGGGTTATTTTATTTAAGTCTATTTTATTTTAGGGTTAGTTTATTTTGGGATTTATTTAGTTTAGATTATTTTTTTTGTAACTAAGCTTTAAAGGCCTTGAAAAGGGTAATTAACAAAGATAATTGAGAATCTTTGTATTAAGGGTTAAGTCTAGAGTCTTGGTGCAATATTAAAAAGTTGGGAGTCCTATTTGGTTTAAGAATCTTAGTGGTCCAAGTTTATAAATAGAATGGGTTATTAGGTTGTAACCAGTTTTTTATATTGAAATAAAGATTGGTGAATTTTGAGGCCCATGTGTGGGAAGGTGATACAAATAATTTTTTTAGGTTAGTCTATGTGCCACGTCAAAAGAGGGTCAGGTTTATGGCCATGTAATTTTTTATTTTATTTTAAGGTTTTATTTATATGAGAGGGGTAGGAAAATAAGACAAAATATTGCCAAGACTTTAGGGATTTTTTTAGATGAGTTTTATTAGTTTTTATGTGTTAGGATTTTAAATAATGGGACCCAAAAATCTTGTTGGTTGTGTGGAAGACTTGGAGTCCTTGTTGGACTTTAAAGTTTGACCCAATGGGGCCCACATATAGTGTTGTACAACAGGCAAGGAAAACCCCAAAATAATGTGAATTTTTTAAATATTTTGTGGCGTCCCCCTTGCCAAAATGTGGACTAAAGATATTTCACATAGTTTGGAGATCTCTAGGTCATGTGAGGTCCACTTGCTTGGTCAACAAGTTTAATAAAAGTGGCAACCAAGGTTTTAGTTTTTAGAAGTTTAGATTTTAGGGATTTTAGAATTTAGGAGTTTCTTTTTTTTAATGAGATGTAATCCCAATATAAAGGGCACCATAAATGAATAAAATTAGTGAATATGGATTTGAAATTTTGAAGCACATGCATGTGTAATTTTGGGCTGCGAGCCATACCTTCTCTCTCCTCTCTTTTGGTTAGTCATGGACTCCCAAATTCATTCTCTCTCTCTTCTATCACCCCATGTTTCTTCATCTCTCTTCCATCTTGATGCGAAACCAATTGCAAAGTATATGCAAAACACTTGTAACTGATTTCAAATAACAGATAATATCCCAATTAATCAACCCTGAAATTTTCACCCCAGTGGCAA
>JAOXJP010232233.1:0-10503 GCA_025762735.1 Platanus orientalis | reverse complement strand
TGATTCTAGACCAAAAATAATAACACCACTTAAAACCTTTCTAGTAACAATATTGTTTAATTTCTATTTATAAAATACTTAATATGATTTCCTTTTTAAAAATGATAAAACATATACTTATATAATTAATTTTTTTTGGAGTATTATGCATAAGTTAGATATGTGCGACGAAACATATTGTATAATTTTGTTATATAAAGTTTGTTTACAAAATGACCTATTTAAGATGAATTATGACATGTTTGATAGTCATTTGTCTAAAAAAATTACTAGTAACCACTTTTATATTATTTTAATTTATTTGTACATGACTTAAATGCTTTATATAGTTATTTGAGTCTGTGTGTAATCATGCTCAACATAGATTAAAATTTTCATAGCAGTTCACATCGAAATTTTCATAAATTTTATAATATTTCAAAACATTCCAGTGAAATTTCCATTAATCCTCATGACAAAAAATCCATCAAAATTGAAATTTTGAACCTTGGATAGGTCTAGAGCTCAAACCTACATCTCTAACATTTTTTTTTAATTCATGGGCCGGCTCGAAGCCCGGCCCAAGGCCCGATCAATTAATAAGGGTCAAGCCCAAGCCTAAGTTTAATAAAAATTTACGGGCCCAAACCCCGGCCCAAGCCCAGTCTATAATTATAGGGCTGGGCCTAGGCCTACCATGGCCCGGCTCATGCCCACCCTTTACTTATTTGAATTCAAATCCTCTTGATACCTAGACCACCATTGATAATTGGATTACAACAAGTATTCCAATCCACCAAATGATATCTATGATGATTAGAACTATCTTGCCAAAGAAACCTCATAAACATGGTCTCCATTCTATTAGCCACCGATATCGGGATCATGAACAAATTAACAAAACATTCAATAATTTAGGGCTGCTTGATAGAAGGTCTCACGGTATGCCATCAAGTGATCACAATCAGAAACTACAGTCCTTTCTGATGATGTATCTCCAATAGGGATCAATTAAATAGCATTATAAGACTATGCAGACGTTGTTGCAGGGTACCAATGGATTTTCTTGACTCTAATCAAACACACAGAATTAGATGGTTAAAGGAGGGTGATCGAAATACTAAATTCTTTCACAAGGTTGCTTCTCAAAACAGAAATAACAATGACATTTAGAGGATGTGGATTAATGGAGAATGGGTCCAAAATCATAATATGGTTCGCAAGGAAGCAAAGGAATTTTACATTAATTTGTTTAAGGAAAATCTTCTTTGTCGTCCATTATTGGATGGTTTGGAGTTTGATTGTATTTCTAGAGTTGAGAAGGCATGGGTGGAGAGACCATTCTCAGAAGAAGTGTACAAATCAATAATGGAAATAAAAGGAGATAAAGCGCTGGAACTGGATGGATTTTCAATAACATTTTTTCGAAAGTGCCAGGATATTATAAAAGGGGATCTATTGAAAGTCTTTGATGAATTTTATATTTCAGAATAATTTTATTATCATCTAAATAACACTTTCATTACTCTTATACCCAAAAAGTAAAAGGGTTGTAGAATTGAGGGACTGTCGCCTCATTAGCTTGTTAAGCAGTGTATATAAAATCATTTCCAAGCTATTGGAGAGTAGATTGAAATGTGTTATGAATAGGATTATCTCCCCTCCTTAAGGAGCATTCATTGAGGGCAGACAAATTTTGGATGGTGTTCTAATTGCAAATGAATGTATTGAAGATAGAGTGATGATGGGGAATAATGGGATGATCTATAAACTAGATTTGGAAAAAGCATACGATCATATGAATTGGAGATTTCTTGATTATATACTAAGAAGAATGGGATTCGGATCTAAATAAAGAAGGTGGATATCTTTCTGCTTACAGTCATCTTCATTATCAATATTAATCAATGGATGCCCATCAGGATTTTTTGGGGAGTCAATGGGGCTTAGACAGGGGGATCCCCTATCTCCATTTCTTTTCATTATGGTATTCGAGGTGTTGAGTAGAATGATAAGTAGAGCAAAAATGGGATATATTTCAGGTTTTAAGATTGGTAGAGAAGGGGGAGTGACAATATCTCATCTCCAATTTGCAGATGATACAATGATATTTTGCGAGGCTGATATGAGACAAATTAGTTATCTAAGATGCATCCTCACATGTTTTGAGACCGTATCTAGGTTAAAAATCAATTTGAATAAGAGTGTTTTATTTTAGGTTGGAGATGAGTGTGATATTGAGAGTTTAGCATGGATCCTGGGTTGTAAAATTGATCATCTCCCCTCATCCTATCTAGGACTTCCCCTTGGTGCCAGTTATAAGTCAAAAGTGATATGGGATCCAGTGATCGAAAGAATTTCTTTAAGGTTAGAAGCTTGGAAAGTTCCACTTTTATCAAAAGGGGGGAGATTGACTTTGTTGAAAGCTACCCTTGCCGTTATTCCCAATTATATTTTATCATTATATTCGATTCTAGCATCGGTAGCTAATAAAATGGAGTCCATGTTCAAAAAATTCATTTAGAATGATGATCTGGAACAGCATAGGTACCACTTAGTTGATTGGAATACATGTTGTAAACCTATGAGAGTGGGTAAGGTATTGGTAAAATTCCCGAAATGGATCCTAGAGGAGGGGTTAAGAGGATCTTTATAAAATATTTAAAAATTCTTTTAAATAAATTATTCTTTTTAAATAATCTATTCAGTCCCAATTTAAATTACTTAATTTTCTTTTAATCAATATGCAGCGGAAATTCTTTTAATTAAGTAAATTGTTTTTCTGTAAATTTATCATAGACCATGGGGCTTCGTCATGCACTATATTTTTACCTATAGCAGAGCGGGAGTAGGGCTGATAAATTCCCTAAGGTTGCTTAAATTAATTCTTTAATATTTTTAACCTTAGTTGAAGTCACTTAAATATGTTGGGTTAATTTACATAAACACAAAATAGCATAACACAAACAAACCACAACACATAAATTTATAGTGGTTCGGCCCTCCGGCCTACGTCCACTCTCTAACCGGCTCCCCCGAGCCTATTTAATTTTTATTAATAGTTCTCCTAAACTATTACAGGCAAATTAATAAACCTGAAATTTACTTACAAGTAATAGAGAATCCACTCCCTTGTAAGTGCGCTCCCAGTGTCTCCGGTGGGCACGCTCCGTCCAGTGTCTCCAATAGACTAACTCGCACTTGGTGTCTCCGGCAAGTGCTTTACGAACAACGCTCTTGGTGACTCCGACAAAGGCAAAGAATCCGCTTTCGATGACTCTGGCGAAGGCTACGACTTGTTGTAGACGAAAGAATCTTTGTTCTTTAGAATGCCTCTTGTGCAGGCAAATTTGACTTTTATTAGCACCTTCCTTGCTCCCAAAAGATTCAATTGCAGAAGTTTGGGAAGCTTACAACTGACCTTGAATGAGTTTAACTATGGTGGAACAATTGCAAGGTCATTGGCCAATACGAATTTAACTCAAAGGCTCTTGGCTCATACTTTTGACTTTCTTTCTCAAGGATTTAACTATGTATGCATAAGTGTTGTTCTCTACCTTTCTTGGGGTTTAAAGACCCTATTTATAGAGGTTTAAAGAGGTCATCCCCTAACGACTAGTTTACAACAATAAAAAAACTAGTTGTTATACCAACTTGAAAAATTTTTAATTGAATTTTTTTTCACTGAGGACCGGTCCCAGTAGAAGTGTGACCAGTTCGGCGTGACCAGTCCTACATAATTTGGGACGGGTCCCAATTTTCAAAAAATTTCGTTCCGCTCGTTTTGAGTACTTATGGGCCCTGAACAGACCTTGGGATCAAAAGTTATGGTTGATTTAAGTTAGACCATTTTTCAAAACATTTTTACTTAATTTCTTTTGAAATTTTGATCCATCATTGGTCCAAACCTTTTGGGCCTTCTTCTTTCATTTTCTTAGTCTATTCTTTGGTCAACCTTGAGCAATGGTTATAGGTTTTTGGGTTAATGTATATCACTCTTCAAAGTATATTTTTACTTTAGGTTCAATCCCAATTCCCACTTATCAACCTTTGCTATTTTTACCTTTAAATTGCGGGTGTTGGCTTCCTTGAAGTAGCTTGCACTTGAGACTTAGAATTCTTCTATGATGTTTGAGTCTCTTTAGCATGGTCATCCCGGCTTTGAGTCCTTCATCATGGTACTTTCCCGAACTCTCTTCTTGGACTTACATGAACATACATAGTTACAACATTAAGTCTTACTACATGACCACTACATGTACTTACATTGTTTTGTGCATGGACATTGACAATACATATAACCTAACAAAATCATCTATAAATGTGACAAAGTAAACTAATCCACTTTTAGATGGTACACTTACGGGTTCCCACACATTGGAATGTATGTACTACAAAACTTCTTTGCTTGTATCTTGTCTTGTCTTGAAGTTGATCTTGCACTGTTTTCCATACAAACAATACTTGCAAAAGCTGAGTTTACATGTTTTCACCCTTGTAAGCAAATTCCGTTTATGAAGTTCTAACAACCCTTTCTCACTCATATGGCCTAACCTCGTGTGCCATAGAGTGGTATCATCAGTATCAGAATCAACAGTAGTTATAGTTGTTCCACTTGTAACTGTATTCCCTATCAACTTGTATAAATTTCCTTCTTTCTTCCCCTTCATGACAACCATAGTTCCTATAAGTGACTTTAAGGACTCCATCTGTTGCCGTGAAGGTATATCCATTCGAGTCTAATGCACCCAAGAAAATTAAATTTTTCTTTAAATCTTGGATATGCCTAATCTCCCCAAGTGTTCTTACGATGTCATCAAACATTTTAACTTTAATGGCTTCTATTCCAATGGTTTTGCAAGTCGCATTATTACCCATTAGAACAATACCCACATTATAAGGGCTGTAAGTATCAAACCATTTCCTCTAAGGGCACATGTGATAAGAACAATCGAAATCTGAAATCCACGTTTCAACAAGATAATTCGCATCTGTATTAACCAAGAGAAGATCTTCGTCACTATCTGAATTGTCTATTGCCACATTAGCTTGATCTAAAGATTGCTCATTTTTCCTTTTCTTTTCCTTCAAATCTTTTTGGCGTTTTTTGCAACCCCTTTTCATATGTCATTCCCTTTTGCAATAATAGCACTCGAATTTGCTATTCTTTTCCTTTGATTTTGAGCATTACCTCTTTTTGTTTTCAAATCATTTGCCTTTGCTTCTTCCACGCTGATGACTTGATTTACCTTTAGCCACTAATCCTTCTGCTTGTGAATTGTTTCCTGGCTTTCGAAGTGTTTCAGTATCCAATAAAAGCCGATGTCATCTCATCAACCTTAAGAGTGTCTTTCCCAATTAATAATGTGGTCATGTATCGAAGGAAGCTGGAAGAGAAGCCAAAAGAAAAAGTGTCTTGTCCTCTTCAATTTTCACCTCAATGCTTAAGAGTTGAGTAATAATTTTATTAAAGATATTGAGATGATCCAAAATATTAGTTCCTTCGTCCGTTCGCAATTGATATAATTGTTTTTTTAGGAACAATTTATTTGTGAGTGATTTAACATATACAAATTTTCTAATTTTTTCCATAATCCTGGAGCAAAAGTTTCATTCAAAACATTGTATTTTTCCTCTGGTACAAGACATAAACGAATGGTGTTCACAGCCTTCATCTCAAGTTCCTGTCAGTCACCATCAAACATGGTTGTCGGCTTCTTTTCCTTGTCAAATAGTGCTTTGATTAGCCCTTGTTGTACCATGATATCTTTAACCGTACTTTGCCACAAGCTAAAGTTATTTTTTCCATCAAAGGGCTCCACCTCGAACTTAGCCATCGATAATCTTTTCCCTACCATCGTACTAAAACCCGGTAATTAAGTACTTGTTCTTAATTCCTATCCTCCTTGGCCGAACCCGGTGCTCTGATACCACTTGTGTTTCACAGCAAATATTCTAGTACGAATAATAAGAAAAATAAATCAAAGCACATAAAAATAAAAGACACCAATATTTACGTGGTTTGGTGATGTGCCAACGTCCACGGGAGAGAAACGATCTTATTCACTATGTAATGTGAAATCCATACAAGAATATATGATTTCAAACTCGAAACCTACACCTAATCCCTTGTACACCCTTGCTCTCTCTCACCCTCTCAAACCCCTAAGAAACCAAGAAGATAACCCTAAAAAACCCGCAAGAAGAAACCTCTTGTACGTTGCCTCCTTTTCCTTGATGTAGTTTTTATGGCTGCACCTTCTCCTTGCTTTTCCCTAATTAATAATAGGGTTTTACCTCTCTTTAGCTGTCCTCAATGACTCACCTTATGAGGAGTCCTATCTTAATTAAAAAACCACTCCCAACCGTTAGATCTCATAAGACCTAATGGCTGTTGCTGAGTAATAAAGACAAAACCGACACAGTTTTGTCGATAAGATTGTGAAAGATGATAGTGTTTGTGGTGTCTCTTACCCAAAGTGCGTTCATTGAAGGGAGACAAATCAGTGGCGGAGCCACATAGGAGCAAGGGGGGGCAACTGCCCCCCCCCCCCAATGTCTAAGTACCCTTTTAATACTAATGGGTCAGATAAATCTTATGTCTAATTGGAATCAGTTGCCCCCCCTGATTGGAATCCGTTGCCCCTCTTAATGTGTGAGTACCCCATGATTGGAATCAACTGCCCCACCTTACCAGAATATGAGTTCACGTCAACTCTAGTCTGACTGAACTGGTACCACTCCATTCTCTACTCAGGATGTGACACAATGTCTGACAAAGGGTGCATTAATATAGGGAGCAAATTTCCTGTCCAGGATGGTGTCCAGGGCGCCAAGTGACTTCATTTGGAATAAAATGGGTGGGAATTTAAAATTTCATCCAACCACTACCTATTTTATTCCATGTGTAGTCACCTGGTGTCTTGGACAGAACATCTATTTTGATTAATAAATGCACTAGTACTTATTAATTATATATTTACTATAATACCCTCCTTTGACCCATGTGTATTGACTCAACCACAGTTTCTCAAGCCACAGTCATGCACTGATTGCTAATGGAGTGGTACCTATCCATTGAGAATGGAGATGATTTAAACTCTCAGAGAATCCTTGCCCTGAGATCGGATTAGGTGCACCCCTTAATGGGTGCCAAAAGTGTGCCTGCAACCAGCAAGTGACATGTCATGTTGAAAAAGTGATTTACACTTTTTGGGTGGTGTTTTTTACTTTTTTGATATGATGTATCGCCCTTTGGTTGTGGGTGCACCATTGGCACCCATTAAGGGGGCGCACATATTCCTTTGGCTTGCCCCCCTACATGAAAATCCTAGCTTTGCTCCTGAGACAAATAATGGACAGCATCTTGATTGCAAATGAGTGTGTGGATGGTAGGAGGGAAAGGGACCAATGGGTGGTTTGCAAGCTAGATATGAAAAAGGCATATGACTGAGTTGATTAAGACTTCTTCTTTTGGGTGTTAAGGAAGAAAAAGTTTAGGGCTTGTCGGCTAAAATGGATGTCAGGTTGTGTTGTAGATCCATGTTTCTCAATTTTACTGAATGGCACCTCAAAAGGATTTTGCACCTCGTCTCGAGGCTTAAGATAAGGTGACCCCTCTCCCCTTTTTCTCATTGGTGGCATATGGTTTTGAGTGTCATTCTTAGAAGAGCTGAGGCGGCAAATTTGGTGGAAGGTTTTATCATAGGGGATAATCGAATATTGGTTTCTCATTTGTAGTTCACAGATGATACCATTCTTTTTCTTAAGGCTAATAGAGGCAATTTAAGAAACGTTGATATGTGCCTCCAGATCTTTGCTGTGATATTGGGGCTAAAAGTAAATATGGAAAAATTATACATGGCGAATATTCATGTTGAAGATGGAGAGTTAGAGTGTCTTCTGAAGTGTTGGGGTGTAAGGTGGGGAGCTGTCCATGAAGTACTTTGGGATGCCTCTTGGCGGCAACTCCAGGGCTGTCTCTTTTTGGGACCCGGTTATTGAAAAAGTCTCTAAAAAGCTGGGGTGTTGGAAGCAGTCCATATATCTCTGGGAGGAAGAATAAGGTTGATTAAGGCATCTTTGTCTAATATTCCGGTGTATTACATGTGTCTTTTTAAAATGCCTAACAAGAAAATGCCAACTTACAAGTTGGTAACGTCTATGGGTGTTGTACCATAGACCTGGGTTCAAAACTTGTCTTCACCAACATTTACCCATTAAAAAAATGCCTATCAAAGTGGTGCTGACTATTGAAAGACTTTAGAGAGTTTTCTTGTGGGAAGGGGGTAGATAGAAGAAAGATCACCTTATGAAGTAGGATGTTGTTGTGTAGTGGAAGGAAAAAGGGGGCTTGGGAATAGGTAGGTTGAAAGAAAGAAATTTGGCTACATTGGGAAAGTTGTGCAGTGGATGGAAAAAGGGAACTTTGAGAATGGGTATGTTGAAAGAAAGAAATTTGGCTGTGTTGGGAAAGTGGCTTTGGCGTTTCTCTATGGAGCAAGGGAACCTTTGGTATTCCATCATTTTCAGTAGTTATGGATGTGATGATGGCGAGTGGGGCTGCAAGCAAAATCTACCTTCATCCCTCTCCTTTTGTTGGAAACATATCCTTCAAGTAAGTCCTTTGTCTTACCTTCATACTCGTTTTACTGTTGGGAATGGTATGAAAATCCATTTTTGGAAGGACTTTAGGTGGGGTAATTCCACTTTAGAGTCAACCTATCCTCGCCTTTTCCGTATTGTTGTCCCTAAAAATGCCAAGGTGACAGAAATCCTATTTATGAATTCTACTGGCCTTTCCTGGAATCTCATTTTTACCCATGATTTGTATGAGTGGGAGGTTACTCTTGTCGGTAACCTTATAGAGGACCTTCGTTTGGTCTTCCTTTCAAGTGGAAACCATGATATCCATACTTGGACCCCTTTCCTTAATGGCCTATTCTCTTCCAGCTCTTTTTTTTTTCTGTATTATCTGGGGATTCCCCTCCTCTTGGATCCTTCCCAACCCATAAGGTTTGGAAATCCACCGCTCCTCCAAGGGTAAAAGCTTTCACATGGGTGCCAACTCTAGACAAGCAAAATACAATGGATATTCTTCAAAAAAGGGTGCCCTTTAATGTACCTCTCTCCATATATTTTCCATTTGTGTGGGCGCAATGAAGAAACTGGCAACCATATTTTCGTACATTGTGAGTTTACTTTCGAAGTATGGAGATTCTTTTAGAATGCCCCATCTTTGCAGTTTGTTATGCCTGAGACTCTTTATGATTTGGTCTTTCAAGAGGGGGCGGGGAAGCAAAAGGGGATCGTGGAAAAATTTTCCTTTGTACTTTATTGCTGGGCATTATTTGGGGAGTGTGGAAGGAAAGAAACAAACGAGTTTTTGAAGATTGAAAGCTAAGTGTTTGGGCGATCATTGATTCGGTGTTTTATGAGGTTGGATCTTGGTTGTTGATTAAAAAAGAATTCACAGGTGTAACTCTAATACCCCACATCACTTATAAGTTGTAAAAATGTAATTTTCCCCCCATAAGGTTAGGATTGTCATTTTACATGTTTAAACAGACTTTATAGTGATTTAGGATCCCTTTAGACCAAGTTCGAAATATAAAATTCATACTTGAACTCAAATCTGTCAAGTTCAAAAGTTATCCTGATTGCATATTTAGGGTAACTTAATGAGTAAAATTGTACTTGCCCAATATGAATTAGATTGCAAGTCATATATCACTTGAAACATTTATGAGTTTACTTTCCAATGCATCAAACGATGTGCAATTACAAGTTTTCTAGAAGAAGTTATGACAATTCTCCCATAAGGAGTCTGTGCTGATAGACGCATAAATTTAGGGTAACTTTCTGGGCCCACTGACACCAATCCCGAGTGAATTATGGTACAAACCATATACCCCTGGAAAGCTCTTGAAGTCTAGTTTCCAACACAACGAACGGTTTTAAAAAATGAGTTTTTTACATAAAGTTATACCCAATTTACTGCAAGGTATCCGAGCTAAAAAGTTTAGAAGACACTGCACCATGCTTAATCAATCATGACACATAGAGCATGTGCCTCTGGTCACCTTATGATCGATCACCAAGGGGCTAATCAATCAGGGATTGGGGAAAATGTTGAAAGTTATGAATTTTTGCATATTTTGGCCATTTATGACGTGACCTTCAATCATTGGACCTCCACACATGTGGAAACTCGTCTAGGACGACTTAAAACCTTATTTATACTCCATTTAGGTCATTTAGCTACATTAGAGCCAAGAGGGGAAAACTTAAAGAGATTAGGGAAGTTCTTGAGGTAAGAGAGAGAAATTCACCCTCAATTTGGTAGGTTTCACTCAACCTTGAAAATTTACTAGGATAAATGTTTTTTTTTTTCTTCTGGATTTAGCTTAAATGAGTATAGATTTCTATTTTTCTAACTTAGTTTATGTGTTCTAACCATTGAATATCTTGTTTACTCATAGAGGAATGAGGGATTGACAAAGACAAAGGGATTTTGGAGGAGTC
>JAOXJP010232232.1:0-10504 GCA_025762735.1 Platanus orientalis | reverse complement strand
ATATTTCTGACATTTCCGATATATGTCTTATTTTGGCCTGACCGATATTTCCACCGACACCGACATTTTGAACCTTGATCATGAGGCTTGGATGCTCAAAACCTGGGAAAGATTGCACACAAGACTTTATAGATCAGATTTTTATTCAGTTTGGAGCTTCCCCAAGGTGCTACACCTCTAGACAATCCTAGCTGAAGTGGAAAACTATTCAAAGCCTCATCCAAATCGAAGTCATCTTTGATTGATTCCAAGCCAGGCGTTAAAAGTGGCTGCTGGACAGTTTTGGAAAATCGAATACCTGTTGCAACTGGTCAAGTCTTTGGTTGGTTTGGTATTCCTAGGTTCTCCCAGACACCCAACCGACCCAATCTATAGCAGCAAGCCACCGAAAATCTCATTCAATCCAAAACCCTATCAAGGGTTATTCTAGGGTAGCGGCACTCATTGTTTTGGGGAGGCTGATTTTTGGACTCTCGTCAAATCATTTATTTCTTGGTTCTTGGATTGGGATCTGAATTGGCATCATACAGTGGGACATTCGAACTTCAACAAGCATCACATTCAGGTTCTATCTCCCTATTATGTGCCCTCTTTGAATTCTTAAAAGTGATAATCCGTTGGAAGTAATGGCTTATGTTTTTGGACTATGGTGTTAATATTCTAAGTATATTCCTAATCCCTTAGCCCTATTTTCTGAACCTAATCATGTTTGCATACCTTAAGTGCTCTCATGCAAAACCCCTAATCTTTTTTTTATGTTCTCCCACATTATTACCATGTTTTGAACACTTTTAGTACATTTTTATACCATCAGATTTTCTGTACCATCAGATTTTCTGGACAACAAGTTTATAGTTTTTAATTTTCTAAATTAATTGGATGTCTTAATATATTAATTAGGTTTCTCTATTGTTTATTAATTGTTACATTAACTCATTTAATGCATGATGATCCTAACTTAAGAACCACCTAATTTTGCATGTGATTGATGCGAATAGGAATCTAGGTTATAACACTTATTTGCTTTTGTGATTTTATGTCTATCTCTTATGCACACACTTCACTCACCTTCATGTATGTTGCATCACAAAGGCACCCTTCTCTTGCCTAATGAAGACATCAGGTCCAGGTGCAAGTTCTAGGTCTACCAAATGAGGCGCAAGAGGGATGCAATCATGATTTGGTTCCATTAGAGTTTTAGTTTATTTTATTATGTCTTTTTATGTCTCTTGTTGGAGGGGGACACATGTAAGTGATGGTAGTATTGTCTTTAGTAGGTATTTAGGGGTATTTTCATTAATAACTGTAGTTGGGGGTTATTTTAGTCATGAGAGTAGTAGAGAGGGGTTTTATTATCAGTTTCTATTTCCTTGTAATTGCCCTAGCTGTGGGACTCTATTTATAAAGCCCACGACCAGCCAAAATTTTTATGCAATGAGATTGAAAAGTTAGCTTCACGTTTTGGTGTCTCTTCTTCCTCTTGGCTATAATTAAAGAACCCTAAAACCTTGGAATGGGTCTAGGTCTCCACCTAGTTTAACACTAGTGGTGGAGGCCACTCTCTCTCCTTGGGTTAAAGGTTCTTCTTCACATCTTTCCGCTCCTTGTGTGTTTTGTTGAATTTTCTGGTTACTAAAAATTGGGATTTGTTAGAATATTGACTACCACCACTTGAGGATTGATGTTTTGTTTGTTTCAACACCTCCCAAGCATCACTAAGGCTGGAACGATCACATTTATGCAAGCTATCATGATTTAAATTCTGTTTTGGAGGAGTTTATAGCAGGATATTAGAGTATCAGTCAGATGTGAATACAACTGAAAGGTGTCTGAACGAGATTGCATCCCTCTCTCTCATGAAAGGGGCTTTGCCACAAGGACTTTCTTTAAGGTCTTAATAACCCCTGGGCGATCCTAGGAGTGTTGATCCTAGTCCACAGCATCCCTCCACATGATACCCATGCCTGGGTCTTTGAGCAGGAGGTGGTAATGAGGTTTACTAGAACAGACTTCAGAAAATTAACCTCTGTTTACTACAGATCTTCTTTGTTGATGGTATGATGCTTCTAGGGATCTCTGGATACATGTACGACCCTCCTTCATCCATTCAACCATCCAACTTTTGAATTTTGAAGAGTTTCTATGAGGTTCCCTTAACCGTAGGCATGAATATCAGTCCAAAAGTGATTTTTCGAAATCAGTCATTATTCTCTAATAGCTAGGGATCTATTAGGAGGCTCTTCTCCGGAGGTTTGAGGACTCTTGGGTGACCCTAGTGGGTGGGTCCCACTTTTGAAATCTTCAAATTTTCAAAATACCCATACAGAGTATTTAGAAGCTGGCAGCACTCACTCTACAACTTGGGAAAATTTTAGAGGTTTCGGATTCTTTAATTTTAGCCCACGTTGATCCAGGATATCGATTGCAAACATTTCAAACACATCTCAGAGGCATTCTACAACAGATTTAGGAACTAGTTATCCAATTTTGATTCTCTTTTCGAATCTCCAAATTTTAGAGACTTTTGGCATATTTGGCATATGGCCTAAATCTGGATTTTCCTTTTCCTGACCTAAACTAATCATCCTAAAATTCTCAGTATTTATGAAAAATGTCCTTGAATTAATCTCTAAGCCTTTAAACCTTCTCTAGGGTAATCCAAGTTGCTTCTTTTGACCTTGACCTAATTTAGGCTCTTTGGGGAAAATTTCAGTCATAATATATTTTGTCTTGGCCTAAGCCTAAACATTTTTTTTCTTCTTTCTCCAACATAACTCAATAAAAGAAACATCACAATTAGGTCGTTGATTGTTTATTAATTTTGTAATCCTTAATTCCTTTATTGCATATGAACCTAATTTAAAGAATTGTCTAAATTAACATGTGAACTTGCGAGTAGGAATCTTGGTTGTTTTTTTTTTAATTACTTTAGCAATTTTATTCTTATCTCCTGAGCACACACTCACTATCCTACATGCATGTTGCATCATTGCCTTCGATAATCCTTCTATTACTTTCCTTTCAAATACATGATGCAGACGGAAACCATTAAGATGTAGAAGAGAAGTTAAGAGAATGCTTGGTTTGTGATGAGTTATAACACATGAAATCAAAACCCCATGTCACAACCCCATCATTTGATTTGTGGCATAAAATTTTCATGTCAAACCTTCCCAAACTCATTATTTTGGTCCCATTAGAAAGGACCTTTGGGTTGCAGCTCGGATTAGTGGTTTCTATTATCATTTCCCCTACACAAATTGAGTTCATGGAAGGGAGGCAGATTTTGGATGAGGCCCTAATAGCAAATGAATGCATAGATTCGACAAGGAGAGATGGGTCAGCTGATGGATTTTAAATAGACATGGAAAAAGCTTATGACCATGTCACCTTTTACGAAGAATGGATTTAGGGAAGAAATAGCAGAACTAGATCCAGGTATGCATTTCTACTACTACTTACTTCCATCATAGTGAATGGATCTCCAGAAGGTTTTTTCCACATCAGAAGAGGTTTAAGGTGGTTTGGGTCACCTCTCCTTTTCATTCTGGTGACAGAAGATTTGTGTAGACTGGTGCATGAGGCAGAAAGGAGTAGGCTTATAGAAAATTTTAAAATCTAAGCCTGAGGGGAGATCCTTCCATACCGCTGTTCCCAGATGATTCAATAGTTTTGGCAAGGCTTGTGAATAGAATGTGAAGGACCTCATGTGTATTCTCCTCCTTTTTAAAGCAACTTCAATTTTGACATTAAACCTTCACAAAAGCAGAATTATAGTAATAAGGAGGATGTGCCGGATTTGAGAAGGTGGGCCAAGTTGCAGGAGAGAGTTTTCTTGGTTTTCCTCTGAGAAACCTAGGCTTTAATGATGATAGAAGTTGGTGTTGTATTTTCACGCTGCATCAGTATGACCCATTGACTGCCTCACATAGGATCAACCCATTTTGTCAAAAGAGCTAAACAAAAAGAGAAAAAGCACTAAGAGCAGATATAAATACTTTAACAAGTTGAAATTGGAAAGAACTTAGAAGATGATTCATACCTTGGTTGTAAGAAGCGGAAATGATTTACGAAGATTAAACCGCATCTGGAACAGAAAAGAACAAAAGGCCAGAGTATGTCCATCAGATACTAAACATATGTATGTAAAACAAAAGGAACACAAAAGAAGAGAACTGATTAGACAATCAGAGATTGATATTACCTGGCAACCAAATTTAGATAGGGCACCAGTCCCTGTCCTGTCATCCTTCTGATTGCCATTTGAGAGTATATCTTGAACTAGTCGGAGATACAAGTATTCCTCATGTCTCTCAAAAATTATCTTAGGCAGACTAGAAAACTTCTCTACCTCAAATTTAATGTTGTCTGAACTACTATCAACCATCACACCATTTTTCAGAGCATGAGATTCCACTGCAGAAATCCTCACACGAACATAAGTTACAAAAGAATATCGAGTATTGTTCTCTAGCAATGAAAAGGATGAGTACCACGGATGAAATTCAGAAGAATCAATTGGAGGAATGAAAGTGTCGCATTCAAAGCTTGTCTCAATTTCTGTAATGTGAATGGCATCACATCCAGGTGCATTGAGAGCTTCCCTACAATCATTATCATCAAGATTCTCTCAAAGGCCGAAAAGCAACTTCTATCTATTGAAAATCAAAAAACAAATAAAGCGATCCCTAAATTGGGACAACAAGCAACAAAGTACTCACATAAATATCTGGCCGCCTCCGATAACAAACACTTTCTCTATTGACAGACAATAAGGAGATGCTGCTAGCAATTGCAAAGCAGAGGCCATGCTTCCACATATCAAAACATTCTCTGCAGTTGTGATATCCAAACTCCTGGAACGAGTCAGAACAACATTAAGGCGACCAGGTAGAGGCCGATGCCCAAGGGGAATACTTTCCCAGGTTTTCCTACCCATTATCACCGCATTCTTTTTCATAGGATCCAATGTAGATGCTGTAACCTCTTTGAAGAATTTAAGGTCAGAAGGTAACCTCCATGGTAATTTCCCATCCTTTCCAATACCCATATTTTGAGTTGCAGCCACAACAACTTGGTAAGTCCTCTGAGGATCAGGATGCATATTACCATTGCCATTTGGAAGGCCTACAAGGGCATCACCAGCCATAACTGAAAATCTAAGACAAGATCTATACTTTGCAATCACATTCAAAGCTCCAAATAGTTGTGAAGATGGTGACTCAGATATGAGAACCAATGAGCTACTTTTGTGAAAGTACGATAGGACCTAAAATTGGTACAAGAGCCAGATTGTATTACTGATAATCAAGAGATGATTGTAAAATGGAAAATTTAAACTGCAGTAATATGAAAAAGAAAAATTGGACTGGAAAGGATGATGAGCCTAGACGTACAGACATGATTGACAAATCAATGTTCATAATGCATGATGCAGAAAATGTTGGAAATATCGCACAAAGGTATGTTCCCTGAGCACAATATCCCAAATTTCAACATCTGGACATCTGTTGGAGACTAACATATTCCCTCTGCAGCTCCAAAACAAGATAACTACTTCCCCATAACCAAAATTACTTATGAGCTTAAGCAATGGAAAAAAAAAAAAGCACGAACAATGCTAACAACATATAGAACTACCAAAAGAGATGGGCATGCACTAGGAATTGCCATTTGCAACCCATAAGCTCTTCATCAAGTTAGATGAGGAACATATTCCAAATTCAAAGACCACACAAGGATCTTAGCATTAACTACCTAATATTATGTTCAACTTCAAATTACTCCCCAGAAGAATCTTTAAAAAACATGCAAAAAAGGCATTTGCCAACTTTGACCTCTTTATGTCCTTACATTTAAATGTTTTTTGAAACATATTTAGCATTTTTTTTCCATTCTCATGGAAACTATATTATAATATAAAAATCAAAATTTCCTTTTACAAACCACAATTTCCTTTTAACAACTTTTTTTGGGCAGTGTTTACTAACTTTGCTCAATAGTAACCCACTAAAACTTACAACCCAGCTTCCTTGCCAAATAGTTTGGATTTGTAACAAGAAATCTCCATTTATTGATTATGGACCTGAATTTGCAAAAGGAAAAAGTGCTAGAAATCTGAACAGCCAGGAATCTAAGGAAAATATCTGACCAGAAATTCGTAGAATACATTAAATTCATGGAAACATGTCATCAAACCACGTTTAGACAACAAAAGTAGATTGAGTTTCAAAAAGACTCATAATAGATACTTTCGAACATATTCTTGCAAGCCTTCAAACTGCTGGGCCATGCAAAACTCAACACAGTAATAACATTTATTTATGCAACATCAATCAGCAAGCTGCAATTCGCATATTCAAACAAAATTAGAGACCTCAATAAACATATGGATGTAGTAATATCAAAAAAAATAACCAGCCAAGTATGATCATGCAATGTCACATTTTCTGTTAAATGTGAAATTGCTAACGGTATTTTTAGATTGTCAAAGTTATTACTTTCACATAAGAAAGTGGAAAGCTTTAACATTTTATTTGGGATAAGTGGAAAGATTTTACTTATAGAATGTACTATAAGAGAGAGGAAAGCCTGGGTATGCATTCTCAGATAAGACAAAAGAAGAAGTTGCCTGTCAATTATAACAGGTCGGCTATATCAAAGATGCAGGTCTTTCAAATAGAAATGAAGTAACCACAACAGGATCCACGCACCAGACATGAAATTTTCTTCAACACCATAATTTGCCAATATTCTGCCAGAACCTGACCAAGAGTTCCAACCTAATAACCCATACAACAAGCTGAGAGAGAACAAAAAAAGTGTAAATCAAAAAACAATTAGTAAGAAATGAAGAACAAGTATTATTCCCACAAATCAATATTTGTTGGAAAACCATAAGGAATGTTTCCAGATGATGCAAGCATAACGAAAATTATCAAAGAAACAGACCTATTTTTACTGCCTCAAACTAAAGAAAGACACAAGTAGAAACCATAATTATGATTATTTATTAAAAAGAACAAAAAAAGAAACTAACATATGTGTAAGGTTAATGGCCACGATAGAATGACAAAAATCTGGAGAAGATATTGAACAAGAAGTCTACCTTAAATTTTTCCTATGTTGAAAAACTAAAGTTCCTTCAGTAATTACTACAACCAACATAATAAACTTCAAAGAATAAACGAATAAAAAATTTTGGAGCAATGCCAAAGAGTAGAAAAGTAATAGTAAGATAGTTTCAGGAAGGCTAATGCAGCCTCCACAAATTGTGGCCACAATAGGATGAACCCATCAATATTTGACTATTTTGAGGTATATAGCTGAAAACTAAGAATGTCCCAGAAAATCTTCATAGAGAAATAGAAAGATGAGGTTTCAAGCATAAGATACAAAATCCACAATGTTGGAGATCAATAATTAGTATTGTTGAGAATCAACGTTGACTCCAACCATCAGACATGACAAAATTAATTGCTTACCTACTTTGGTGAGTAGAAGTTTGGATAAAGATCCTATCCAACTTTTAGGTTTGATTCAGGTTCTGTCTTATTAGCTAGTTTGCTCTAAATAAATAGTTTTTATATCATTAATTGGCAATTATGGTTTGTGTTGAGGAGCCTTGGTTCTCAGTGCCTCTAAATGGGACTTCTAAAGGCTTTTTTGGTGCTTCTAAGGGCTTGCAGAAGGGGAACCCCCTTTCTCTTTTTCTCTTCTCCTTGGTGGCAGACACGTTTAAGCGTCCTCCTCATCCATGCAGTTTGAGCCAATCTATTTGAAGGTTTCAAATTGCAATCAAATGGTCATGTTATCTCTCACATGCAATTTGCGGATGACACCATTTTATTAGTAAAGTCAGATAGAGATTGTGTGTTCATTTAATTTAAAATATCCTTATGGCCTTTAAAATTATATTTGGTTTGAAAATTAGTTGAGAGAAGTCTAGCTTGGCAGGTATTCATGTGGGAAGGAAATGGTTTGCAATGCCTAGTTGGTTTACTTGGGTGCAAAGTGGAAGGGTGGCCTTTTAAGTATCTCGGCCTTCCACTTGGTGGTAGTCATCGGTTGAGAAGTTTTTGGGACCCGGTGGATGAAAGGGTGGGGAAATTATTATCATGCTAGAAAAAGTCCTTTTATCATTGGAGGGAAGAATTACTTTGGTTAAAGCAATTTTGGCAAATATCAGTGTACTATATATCAGTCTTCAAAATGTCGGTCAAGGTTGCTAAGAAGATTGAGCAATTATAAAGGAATTTTCTATGGGAATGGGGAGGGGGAAAGAAGGATCACCTCGTTAAGTAGGAGGATGTTTGCAAGCCTAAGAGATTCGGGGGCCTTGGTGTGAGAAACATTGACAAGAGGGATGCGGTATTATTAGGAAAATGGTTGTAGAGATTTGCTACTAAAAGTGGCAATTTATGGCAATCTTTTATTTTCAACATGTGTGGATCGGGTTCAAATAGGTGGGATTTTAGCCCTTTGGTGAACCCTAGAGTCTCTTTGATTTGGAAACATATAATTAGTATTGTTCCTTTATTCCTTCCTCACACCCGTTTCTTGATTAATATGGCTGTAGAGTTAGATTCTGGAAAGATATTGATGTAGCAGCCTTGCAATTTTTGGAGAAAGTCTATCCTATTTGGAAGCCCAAGCCCAAGAATTATCAAAGAAGGAAGGTCAAAGGAATATGTCCATGGTAATTAGGTGTTTAGGGTATTTTAAGGGGGGTACAACATTTTATGTGTCCAAGTAATAAGGCCAATAGTGTCAAACTTTGGTTTTTTTAGAGTAATCCCCTTTTTTATGTTTAGCCCACTTTTTCAAAGGTCAAAAGTTGATTTTTAGCTTGATTTTGGTGTAATTAGATAGGTTATTCAATTACCTTTCTAATGAGACCAAGATTGCACAAATCTGAGGTGATTTGGGAAAGTTATGACAAAATTACTAAGGGGTGGTCACTAACAACGGGAATTGTGTTTTTAGAAGTCTTAAGTTTGAATTTTTATGAAAATTAGTTTTTAGAAAGTTTTATGTTTTTAGAAAACTTGGCTATCAAGTTTAGGATTTTAGGAAGTTTCTAATTTTGACAAATTTCCAACTACTTAAGATAGACTATTTTAAGCCAACCCCTCCCCCATAATTTGATTGTGAAGAATAAAGAATTGTTTTAAAGATGGGTGTTTTCAAGGTGTGGCTGTAGCCATGTTGTTCTTCTCCAAGGGTTGATGCTGCTCATGGCTCCCCTCTCACTTCTTCCCCTCTCCCCTTCAAGAACCTTCACTTTTATGGAATTCTTTGATTTGACCCATCAAATCTTAGTGGAATTTCATGAAAGTTTAATTGTAGGACCCTAGCACATTTCAAAAACAACCATAAAAATTACATAATTTTTTGATGCGTCACAAGGGCATTTTGGTAATTTTTAAACTTTTTATCCAAAATTATTGAATATCCTTTTTGGGTATTTTTCCTTCTTTTCTTCTTTTCATTCTATATTTTTCTAAACTCAATTTCTGTGATTCTATTATCTATTTTCTCTTATTTTGGGGCTACTTGAAATACTAAATTCCATTCTTGAAAACTTTTGTTTTCGCACTTTAAATCTAACCATTGTTTGAGGCTTTGGAAAATTATTCTTCATCAATTTTTGTTATCTTCTCCTTTGTCCTGCATCAAATTTGGTATCAGAGCCAGATTTTCAATTAATTCCTATTAGTTGAGATCTTTTCTAACAAAAGCCTTTAATTCTAAAATTCATAGTGTTTGGATGTTCTTTATTTTAGGGTTCTTTCAAAACACCCTCAATTAATTTAGGGCCTACTCCAAGGCTTCTAAATAATTTTAGGGCATATCCTAAATTAAGTTTATCCCAATCTCTTACAACCTTAAGTTTTTCCTTCATTTTCTTTATTGCTCTCCTTTCTTCTCTTTTATCTCTTTCTTTTTCGTTTCTTCTTTTCTAAAATTTCCGTAGAAAACAATTTCTCTCTTTGGCTGTTGTGCTACATCAAATTGGATTTTGAGAGCATGGATGAGCTAGAAGAGTTTAATTTGTGGTTGAATTTTTGTTTTGAAGTAGATGTCAAGAAAGAAATGAAATATGTATTGTTGGATATCGAAGAGTTAGAGTGGAGGGCAAGGCATGGATACAAAGATGATTGGAATGTGCTTTTGACTCTTACGTGACAACATCGTCTTCTATCCACACAGTTGAAAGAGTTTGCCCTCAAGAATATAAAACGTATGATATATAACAAAAAGAGGGATTTTGACCATCTTATTAAGGAAATTAAAAAACGACTTGATCAAGTTTCAAGAGATTCGGGTTCGGGCTCGAATATTTTTAGAAACTGTAAGCCCAAACTCGACCCTAGTTATTTTATCGAGCTTCGGGCCAGTCCACAACCCATAAATTAAAAAAAAATTACAATCTTTGATAAAAATTGAAGTCACAACCTCCACTATTATGAACTATCTAACCAACTAACCTATTGATGTAAGC
>JAOXJP010232231.1:0-10504 GCA_025762735.1 Platanus orientalis | reverse complement strand
CCCCCCCCCAAAAATTTTCATGGTAAATGAATTGTACTTGATGATCTGGATCTAGGACTTATAATATTAGACAAGCGTAGCACATTGTGTGAACATAAAGAAGATAACAGGAATGGGGGGAATTCAGTAATCCTGCTATGGGTCATCCAGCACTTACGTGTTCTCTGTTTTTCTTGATCATGCAAGTTTGTTTTCAAGATAAAGTTCCTGAGTCTTGAGTTCTTCCTTTGATTGTACACAAGGATTTGTGGCTGCAAATTATGGTAAAACAAACCAATATTCTTGTATAACTTCACTGTGTCATATGAGGATAAAATTACTTCTAAGCAGCCTGAATTAGTCTCACACGTTGGAGTTGGGGGTGTAGGTATAGGTTTTTGTTAGATTGATGTTGAATTAATGATGCTACTTCATGTATGGGGTTTGTCTTCAAGGATTGATGCTCACTTTTCCCTAGGATAATGCCATCTTTCGGTTACATACATATGGTATGTGTTTCACCAAGAAAAGCAACTTTAGGATGATTACATCTATAGTGTTTGGGTTCTTGAACTTCTTTAAATATTATCTAAGTGGGCTGTATATTTGGCATGTTGTCTGTATAGTTTGATGTATAATCTTCTTCCTAAAAGATAAAACCTAGGTTGCCTAAGAAGTTTCAGCCTTGATTCTGGGGTTCTATCTTCTTATTTTGACTTGAATCAGCTACAAGTTGTTCTTGCAGATAACTCTTCTATATCGTGACCTTCAACATTCAGTGTGCCTCTTATTTTCTTGGATTGGGTACTCAATGATCTCTTCTATACTCTTTTTCTATGGGCCAGTCCTTGTAAAGGATTCCCCTGTAATTGGATTCAATCAACAAAGAGGGTTCAATCAACAAAGAGAAGGACCAGAGGGGCTTATCTCAGCTCACTCCTCATCTTCTTTAAGAAGATATGATGAGAAAGGGAATGGAGTAAATCATGAAAGCTCATTGGATTCTCTCATTAGTGTAAAACATTGCAATAGAATAGGAAAACTTATCCCGTAGCGTCTGCCAGGAGGTGGAACTTGGTACATATTTATCTAGTATTAATTGCAAGAAGCTTGTTGATTGTTGGGAAGTAGCTTTACAGGTTCTAAGAATTGGAGACTCCGCATTGCCTCCATTAGGTTACTTAAGCTGCATCAACCTACATGCAGTAGAATTCATGTCCCTGTGTTATGGTTAAACAAATAAGTGGTCTGTGGTTATTTGTTTTTGGCTCTGTTGAAAAGAAAGATCAGTTGCAATGAATTAAACATTTTCTATGACCCACCTAGCATTAGTGAACCCCACAGTTGCAAAGCTAGCTGCTGGCAATAGCTGAATTCCTCATCTGTGGTTGTACTTGATGTATGCCAAGACTCTGAAGCCAATTTCAAGCTAAACCATTACATGGATTCATTCAAACTTTGCTTACAAGTTCAGCTAAGAATGAGATGTTGGGAGGCTTTTTTTGTGAGGAAAGGAGACATCAGTTTAACAAAAGTAGAGAGAAAGGTCATGAAGCAGCATTCTCCTCCATTAGAGCTGATTGATAAATGTAGGGAGACTGTTGAACACTGGAAGGAATGTTGTCTACCAAAGATGTGAAGGGAAACACTACATATATTTATTTTTTATTTTATTTTTCTTTTTAACTCAAGTTAACAAAGCCTTATCTCAACTACTTGGGGTTGGCTACACGAATTTGTAGTGCCATTGCACTCTAACTAGGGCTATATATGCTGTTAAATTACAAGAACTCATGTAATTCCTTTTTTATCTTAAGAGAAAATTCATTAAAAGTGGGGTAAGGTAGGTTTAGATAAAAGATTCTCTAATCATTTTTCCCCATCCCTTTCTTATATCGACAAAAGAATGACCCCCCATAACTATACAATTAGAAGCACAAAAACACCATTTATCCCTGGCCTTTCTAAATACTTTGAATAAAGGCACCACATAGCTCTCAAAGCATCCTCAATTCTTTTCCAACCAAAGAATCCAACCAACCGATGTAATTCTTCCTTACTACAAGACAAGTCAATTTTTGTCATTTTTTTGGGGGTCTTTTTAATGCTTTCAACTTGCACCAACTCTTCACTAGTGCAGTCATTTGTATTCGTTGCACATGATTGAACTATTTCAATCGACTTTCCCCCATCTTATCACTTGTTGGTGCTTTTCATAAACTCATGCGAATGCATTCTTTTAAGATTCCATCATTTCTAGTCTTGCCATTTACCATTTCATCATTGTCATCTCAATTGTCCTTATTCTATGTATGCTTTGTTTCTTGGCCACCATCATTATGCTCATAAAGCATGGTTACAGCTGTCTTATAAACTTTATTGTCAATTTTAATGGTGTACGTTTATCACACAACAGTCCAGAAGCACCACTTCACTTCATCCACCCACATTAACCCTATGAGCAACATCCTCTTCAATCCCTCCTTATAGATGATTTAACTGAGGTAATGAAAATTGTTACTTTATGTTGTCTCTTTGGTATTAATCATTAGTACTTCCATGTTTTTACTCTTGTTTTTATTAGAATTGCATTCTATACATTCCTCCGTAGTTTGAACTTGATGTTTACACCCTCTTGTCTCATAAATTAAAAGAGTGTCATTGGCAAACAACATACATCATGGGAACTCCTTCTGTATATATAGTCAAGTTATTTATCCAAATCTATATATATATATATATATATAGTCAAGTTGTCCTAACATTAGTTATCGTTCTATTGTGCATATACCCTCAACTAAGTCATTATATCTACTTGAGTCTCTCACTTTTCCAAAACCCAATAAATGATATCTATAAATACTTTATCATATATTTTTTGTAAGTCGATGAAGACCTTGTGAAGAATTTTCTTCTTCTCTCTAAAGTATTTTACTTGTCACCTAAGTAAGAAGATAGGTGCAGTCATCGATCTTCCTAACATAAATCCAAACTGATTTTTTGACTATTTTGGATTATATTCTTTAACCAAAAAAAAAAAAAAGTTTTCTCTATGTTCAATTACTCTTTGAAAGCTTTATTGGCATATAAGTTTGGTCTCACGATAACTGTTGCAACTCAAAAATAGTCCTATTGTTCTTGTAGATAGGCAATTCGATGCTTTTCCTTTACTCCTAATAATTTTTCTTATTTCAAATGTTTCTGCTGAACTAATTAGTTAACCAGAATAAGTTTTCATCTGCCATGAATTGCAAAACCTCAATTAGAATACCATCTATCCTAATGCCTTCCATGTCTTCATATTTCTCAATGCATTTTTTAACATCATCCAAACTAGCCGTACAAGGATACCCATGAACTACTATCTTTTTAACGCTATCAATTCCTCCAAAACAACAAACTTACATGAAATCCATTAAATAGATTTTGAAAATAGATTCTTGACCTTTCTTTAATCTTCTCGCCTTTCTTTAACATACTTTATGATCCTCACTCTATAGATATAGTTTTCTACATTGTCTCTCCCTCATTCTGGCAAGTTTATGTACAACATCTCACCATCCCTAGTACCTAACTTATGACAAAGGCCATTTTACACCTTAAATTGAGACTTGCTTACTGCTTTCTTAGCACTTTTTTAGTACTTATATATATATTTATAAATCTTCCTTGTTAATTATTTTCTACCAAGTTTTGTAACCTTTTAGCTCTAATGCCTAATTGAACTCATTCCATAACCAAGTTTCTTTAGATGATTGTTCATTCATTTTAAACTCTGAAGACTTCTTTTGCTATTCCTTCTTTTTTTTGTGTGGATAATTACTTCTTTTGCTATTCCTTTATTACAGTACTCGGCCATTCATTTCACATGACATTAGTTATTTATGTCGAATTCTATTTCCTATTATTTATTAATTTATCTTTAACTATTATTTATTTTTCTCTTGTAAGTTTCACCATTTAGTTCTTGGGCAAATGATATATCATTTTTTTTTATAGTTTAAGATAAAGCAATCTAAATCAACAATATATGTTGTGTGGTTAAACTCTCGCCTAGGATAATCTTAGTCATTATATGTGTTGACTGTTTATTTTATTTATTTATTATTTCTTTTTGTGAGAATATGTAAGTCTATTTAGCTTATTGATTCACTTTTAAAAGTCAGTACCAAAATTTTCCTCTTTTGTTTACTAATATAAAATCATATGCCATTGCAAGTTCTAGGATACATCTCATGCCTCATTCATTTCTTTAAATATGAATTCTCTATGAATTCTCTTGTATCTTCTATTGGCTTTCTTTACATGCTCGTTTAAGTTATTACCTATACAAAAATTCTATTGCCCGTAGGAAATCCTTGAATTCTTAATTGCTTTCATTTAATCTTACTTACAGGTTTATATTAATTACCTATTATTCCAAAACATGTTTAATTGATATAATCTATCACTTAATTTTTTAAAGATGAACAACTCAATCATTTAGATATTTATATAAAATTTTCTTACCTCATTTTATTTATTGACTTATATTGTATACCGTATGTAATAGATTTCCTTATCATTTAAAAAAAGGTTTATTGATTCCCATAATTTTTCCCTTTCCACTCGGTCTCTTTAAGACAAGTTATGTTAATCCTCTCTTTTTATTGCATCTACCAACTCTGTACTCTTATTTGTCAGAGGTTCCTATGCTTTAAGTCTCTAGAAGAATCCTATTCTATTGGATTAGCTTCTTCAATCAACCCGGTCCATAGGTTTGGAACCCTTGTTTGCTTCTCACCACACTCGGGCATTGCTTTCAGGGAACTGCATAGCGTAAGGTTGGATTTATGTTAAAATGAAAATAATATAGAATAAGGGTATCACATCACTATCATAACTTCATTGTCGTCGAGTTGTTATTGTTGTTGGAGTCAATTTAATGATTGTAAGGGTGTTAACTGTCAAGTGGTCCGTTCTGATGTTAAAAGGTGTGGAAACCCATCTCGTATTGAATCATCTTCCTTGTTGGTGTTTCATTTCAAGTCATCTGGCCATCAAATGTTTTCTTGTCATTCATCAAAGGTTTCAATCTCCATATGATAGTGAACCTAATTTCCATGTTTAAACATTCAGAGCAGTGTCCAATTTCTAATCACAGGTGGCTGCTTCAAATTTATGTTTCACTTGGGAAGGGTTTTTATTTGTGGAGTAAGTTTCTACAATGCCTTGATAAAATCATATAGCATCAACAACAGGAACTTGGTTCATTCACTGCCCATTTTTGAGGTTAACGAGATCCATAGGTCAATTCACTTTGCAGAGGGGTTGCCACTGGTCCGACACAAACCGTGATGATGATCACAGACAGATGGAGGCGCGGCTGCTGTACTCTTGAGACTTCTTTGGGCAATATAGTGCCCAAAAAATGTGAAATCAATGCACATCCACATCCTGGTCCTTGTTAGTCTTCTGGGATAAACACTGGAACGAGACTCCTGGTCCTCTATTCCTCAGGGGAATCACTTCCTTTGTCTGCTTTCAATCACGTCTTTCTCAATAACTTTGTCATTTTTGAGAAAAAGGGTCTTTATTTAGAAAACAAATTCTTCACTCAAAAGATAATGCCCCGGATGAAAGGGTGAAGGATATTTTGGATCTAGGGCCACAAGATCCGTAGAAAAGTCTGGGGATCTGATATCTCACCACAATTGAAAGGGTCTCCCTAAGAGATTACCAACATAAAATTAGATCGAATTGATTCACTCCAACTATGTTTGCTTCTATGGAAGATGCAGGTCCCACCAAGAATAATACTACTCTTCTTTTAAAAGTAATCTTCAAGACGTGGGAAAACACTCCCACAAAAAGGCTCACTTCTAAGATGTGTCATAAGCCCCTTCTTTTTCCACCCATGGAGCGCCCTGAAATAGCTTTGTCACGTTTTGCTGCACTGTGAATCTTCTAGTGGTTATGGTTTGCGCACATAACTGGGTCTCCGTATGAGAGGAAGCATGAACGTGCACAAGCACGAGTCACTATGCTCAACACACCTATATTGAATTCTGCCAGCCTTGGTGATAGTGGTGGAACGCGCGCAATTAGTCTCTTTTGAGGCTTCGCAACACCCGCCGCGCTACATAATGCATATATATGATCACAAGACTCACGAGTGAATTCCCCTGCTGCAAGCTGAGGGCCAAAGAGACACCCTTGCTGCTTGTCTCTGAGATCCACCGGAGCCACCCACTCACCACTGGCCCTCACCTGATGGTGGATGAAAGTCAGTACTGATGGTGGTTTTGATTGTGCCATGCGTCCCGGCAGATTGAGTGCTGCGCAGCCTCCCATTAAGAAACAGAAACACAGGTGATCATACGACCCTCTCTGAGCCTACAGCTGGAATGAATCATGACGGACACTGATGCTCTACAGATTGTGAGCTGAACTCAGGAAGAGGACTCTGGTAACTGCCCATGGCCTTTAAAGCCTTTTTTTTTTTTTTTTTTTTGTTGCTTAATATCAGACTTAAATCTTGTTCTGCTTTTATTTATTTATTTATAATTTTTCTGCTAAATTGCACTTCTCTCCTAGATTATATCTTGGCACCATGGCCTTACAACATCCAGAGAATTAAATGGAATTATTATCTAACTGGGTGGAAGAGGCCATCCAAAATGATTAATTAGTCTGCTAAACTACCTACCCCCCGCCCTCCCCTCCCATCCCCCTCCCCTCCCAAAAAAACCTCAGCTGAAGTTGAGAAAACTGGTGGCAACAATTACCCAGTTTTTTTAACAACTGAAGCATTGATGTGCTAAGCGTGGAGTTACAGACTAACAGCTGTTGCTGAACCAGCTGATTCAATATCATAAGTTGATCATAGAAAGCGGAATCATCACATTTAATTAATTAAAAGAAAAGTTTATTTCTTCAAATCTTAAGATAACCCCTTCTTAAATTAGTTTACCTACAACAGAATTACATCCTAAAACGACCTACAACACCTGATGGATTCATTTCAAATGCTACAGTAAACAGAATACAATGAATTCAAGTGAACATGCTCTCCAAACTTTCCTTCTTAGTCGTCAATTATATTGCTCCATCATTAACAAACCAAAGGGAGAAAACTAAATAAAGTCCAAAAAAACATGAAGATAATAAAAAGAATGAAGAGATTAAATTTAATGAATTTGATGTTGAGAGTGTTGTTGCCATAAGATGAACTCAAGATTTGATTTTTATTGTTACCTCTTGCTTTGTATGTCATAGGTGTGGTTAGAAGTTTGACTTTTATAATCTTGATGAAGTTTGAAGACTTTCATTGCCAAGATTCTTCCTGTTGTTACCTCCTGCTTTGTATGTCACAGGTGTGGCTAGAGGTTTGACTTTTCTAATCTTGATGAAGTCCGAAGACATTCATCAAGACCCTTTCCTGTTGTTACTTTCTGCTTGTTGATCACAGGTGTAGCCATAGGCTTGACTTTTCATAACCTTGATAAAGTCCGAAGACATTCATCAAGATCCTTCCCTGTTGTTACTTATTGCTTGTCGATTGCAGGTGTAGCCAGATGTTTGACTGAATTGAAATTGACTGGTTAAGTTTGAGAGCTTAACCAAATTGAAATTGATTGAATAAAAATTGACTGGTTAGGTTTGAGAGCGTAACTGAATTGAAATTGACTTATTAGGTTTGAGAGCCTAACCTGGTCAAGTTTGAGAGCTTATCTGAATTAAAATTGACTAGTTAGGTTTGAGACCCTAACCTGGTTAAGTTTAGGAACTTCACCGAATTGAAATTGACTGGTTTGGTTTGAGAGCCTAACCTAGTTAAGTTTGAGAGCTTAACCGAATTGAAATTGACTGATTAGGTTTGAGAGCCTAACCTAGTTAAGTTTGAGAGCTTAACTGAATTGAAAATGACTGGTTAGGTTTGAGAGCCTAACCTGGTTAAGTTTGAGAGCTTAACCGAATTGAAATTGACTGGTTAGGTTTAAGAGCCCAAACTAGTTAAGCTTGAGAGCTTAACCGAATCGAAATTGGACTGGTTAGGTTTGAGAGCCTAAGCTGGTTAAGTTTGAGAGCTTAACTAAATTGAAAAATTGACTGAATTGAAATTGACTCATTAGGTTTGAGAGCCTAACCTGGTTAAATTTGAGAGTTTAACTGAATCGAAATTGGACTAGTTAGGTTTGAGAGCCTAAGCTGGTTAAGTTTGAGAGCTTAACCGAATCGAAATTGATTAATTAATTTTTAGAGATTAAACAAATTGAATCGTTAAGTTTGAGACCCTAACCCAAATTGAATTAAATAGTTAGGTTTGAGACCCTAATTTGGTTAAGTTTTTTTTTTTTTTTAAGCTTAACCAAATTGAATTGAATGGTTTGATTGCTTCTGGCTTTGATTTTGACTTTGATTGGTTATTATTAGTTTATGCTTGAATTCATTAGGGTCTTTTAGTGTCTTTTGAATATTTCACAAAATGATAGTTACCAGAAAAAGATTTAATCAGAATCTTTTCAACCTTAGAAAATTTGGATTAATGCTCCCTTTTCATGTAAAATGTCCTTTGATGCATTGGTTTGGCTCCTTATGCTCTCTGATTGGATTAGAGACCTGAACTTTGATGAGATTGATCTCTTGCCCCCAGTATGTACCGTGCATTACTTCTCTTTGATAAAAATCGTGTCTCTGGAGTGCTTGCCCCATGTATTCTTCACTTACTTGCATTTTGACCTTGAACATGGTGAGCTGATTTGCAATTAATGCTTGAAATCTTACCCCTGCTTAGTGTAAGCTCTCTTCTTGGGATTGACGATGGTTGTCTCATCTGGCTTTGATCCGGCTCTTGTTGTCTTGATGTATTCCTTACCTAGCAGTTGATACTTGGGGGCCGAATATGCACATCTTTGCTTACTTAGCATGTCGAAACAACATATGACATGAGCTAAGTCTCATTGGTTTACCCCTTGTCTTTGTATGTATTCCCACCAGATGTAGTAGTCTTTAATGAGTTCTCTTCTAAATGCTTCTGTGCTATGGTATTCAAACTTGCATTTAGGATGAGCAGACGATAATTGACATTTATTTTTACTTATTTTAGCCTTTTTTACTCTCGATATTTGGAGAATTTTCAAGTCTGGCTTTCACGTAATTTTTGCCCATGGTGTAGGGCTCTGATTTTCACCATGCCCGTGGTTTTTATCTTGTCATATTTGATGCTTTTACTTGTGATATCCTCTCCGATTTTCACCATGCCCTTTCAAACATGCGTTTTCTTTTTTTCTTTTTTGTATGTGTGTGTCAAGGTTTCATCATTATCAAACATATAACTGGTAGTGTTTTTGAATGATTTTTTTTGACTCCAGGATTTTCCCAAATGCTCAAAGATCAGAGAGGGCTTAAATTATAGGACGAAATGTAGCTTAGGACAATGGTTTGCAAAAAGAAGGGTATAAAAGGCTCAACATTTATTGAATCATTAACAAAGGGATTAGGTGATTGGGTGCTCATCATAATTTACAATTCAATTGTCAACCCTTTAGGAGACATAGACTGCTACAAACTTTACAGGGTATGCAATGTCTGCCCCAATGTCATTTGATAATCACTTATTTTCAGAAGTTCCAAGATATCAATACACTTATGACATAATTGAACCTAAATTTAGGTTGTCTGCACACCCCACTTTGTAGTTCATTTTCTCTTTCTTTGTTCTTTTTTTTTTCTTCTTTTTTCTTCATTTTTTTTCCTTTTTTTTCTTGACTTAGACTCTACATTCATTCCTAAAATAAAACACTCTTAACCTTGCATATTTCTTTTTTATTGTTTTGGAAGATCAAGAGATATCCCTTGGTTTAGAAGAGCATCCAATGAGTAATGGCTTGAGAAAGAAAGGCCCTATTTCAACGCTCAAATTGGTTCACTAGAGATAGTAATTGAATGGGACATTTAGGGTTCCGATCGACCAAAAATGGCCTCCTATCTCATCTATGAGCATTTGGGGTTCATCTCTTTTAGTCATTAATATGTCTTCCTTGAAGTTTATGATGAACGGTGGTTAGATGTTTGACTCAAGACATACTTGCTACACATTCTTCATTTTTCTTGTTCTTTTTTGTTTTTGTTTTTGTTTTTTTTTGTTTTTTGTTTTTTGTTTTTTCAATAACCATCAACCCAGCACAATCAAAAGGAAGCTAAATGCATGCTTGTTGTCCAAGGGAATTCTCAACTCAAATCAAACTACTCCTCATGCCCCAATAATGTAATGTCAAGAATTACTTCACTGAATGAGAAAACTTTGTGGAACACTGTTGGTGCTTGTCATTACGGCTTCATGTCGCTTTTAGCTTAAACTTTGGCTTCATCAGAGTATTCAAATCACTTACCCTTTCGCAGAGAACCTAAGTAACCAAATCAATGCTTCTTTGGCTATTATCCCCTTATAAGTAGACACATCCTCCAAAAGGTGAGAAGACTTATGATTTCTTTTCTGGCAACCATTATTCTATTAAGACTTATTCTAATACACATCAAACCC